>KK351068.1:1326856-1405001 GCA_000671755.1 Glossina brevipalpis | reverse complement strand
GAGGGAGAGGAATGGAGGATGTGGAGTGGGGAGGGATGGGGCGGGGGATGTGGTTTGGTTAAGGCACAAAATGCAGAAAGACACCGAGCTTGATGACTATTTCCATTTTGTGCATCTACTTTAGATCTAACATCTTAGGCTTTTATTATTACAAACAGCAGCAGCATTAAAGATTTTAAATAAAAAAGCGTCGTAACTAAACTTTCAAGAATTTTCGCCAAATTGTAAAGTACTCATTATAAAATGACTTTTTTTGCTCTCAATTTCCCAATTACTTTTCTCGAACTGTAAGCTTCTCATAAGAAAATCATTTTATTATTATAATTTTTTTTTTCATGAAAATTTTACAAGCAATTTTTTACTTAAGGAATACCATTATAAATTGTCAAAAATTCCATAAAAAATTTTTTTTAGTTAATAAACTCTTCCAGTATGTGGAAAATGTGAGATTATGAATTTAGAACATGTGAAAAAAAATTTGTTATTATTAAAAAACTTTTTACACGAAATTTCGAGTTTTTTCCTAAGCGTTTCAAAAATATTCTTAGTATCAAATGGATTTTCCGTTCTGAAGTTACAGCCCCATTTCTCGTCGACATCGATCTAGTTTTGACTTTGCAAGCCCGCGATTGATATTAATTCATGCTAATCTCGAGATTAACATTAACAAGACATGTATTTTGCTACTTGCGTTTTTCGCCACGAAAGTTATTCATCTGAGATCACTAGCGATTTAGCATTTTTAACGATTTATCAGCTCTGAAGAATTTTAGATTTCCCTTTTTTATTATATTCTGACAACGATATTGTCTTCGTTGGTACAACTAAACTTCTTAAACAGAAAGCAAAAGAGTAGTTGAAGAGAATCAAATGCGCTAAAACAAAACTAAATCGCCTTGAGCCGAAGAACTAATGAGTTATTCTAAGATTATCACTTCGCATGCCAATTGAAAGAGGAATATTTACATAGAGGATATAAATGGAAAGATATGGGAACGAAATTATGCCTTGGGAGACTTAGTAGCTTGTTTATTGGCAGTTATGTTGCATTTTTAATGAGAACTTCGAAAATGAAAGTGAACTATTCTCCATCGCTGCGATGAGGTTACAAACAACATGCTCTGTCTGTCAACTGATTTAGCCTCTTTAAAGACGCTTACAATTTCGAAAAATGTTTACAGATATAGAGTATGAGGTGTATACCGCGGCACGTTTGTGTTTATAACGGAATTATTTCATATACTCTCTCACGTGTTCATAGTTATTATGCCAGTGTGCATATAGCACACGTTACTGTGCTTGTCGATGTAATCTCAATATCAAGTAGAAGAGAAAAGATTCTTAATATTGAAAATTAGAGTCAATGTATGCGTTTGAACTGTGCCGCAGAGCACAGTTGAATTATAAATTGACTGATTGCCCCCAATAGTCGATTTGTGAACACAAAGTTATCTCACAATGAATCAAATACATCTCTATATACATCAGAACTTTACAATGATCAGATTTTTTTTGTGGAGTTATGTATATGAAGGTTAACTATTTATGCAACAAGCATCACCATGCATGAGAAAACTTAGGAAATGTAAAAATAAAAACGAAAAAGAAGAAGAAGAAATTGTAAAACCGACAAAAATTACATAAGAAAGTTACCAAAATACGTTATCTTGGTTTTTTTTTGTTTTCATAAAACGCAAATGCACGCACGAACACATCTAAACTATTTAAAACTGTAGGAAAATTATTTGAACTTTTCTCGAACGTGTACTAAAAGGATAAAGTTTTAGTTTATCTGGTTTTCATTTTTTGAAAAGATTAGAAAAAGTTTTCAATTAAATGTCACTGCAGGTGCAAGTATTATACGTAGTAAGCATAATTTGGAGTATAATGGGTGGGGTATTGGGGGCACATACATAAAGTACGTGTACATGCCTTGATAATGTTAATTATATATGCGAGCATGACGTTGAATAGCAATATATTCTTCGAATAGTAATATAACCCGTCAAGACAGGCTTCAATTCTTGAGATTTATAGGTTTGGGGAAAAATACAATTTTGTATTTTATAGTTTATTTCGAAATAATGAACGAAATGTATATTAAGATTTCATGATAATCCGATCATTTCCTGACTAGTTACAGTTGTTTAAGTAACGCCCAACTTTTTAAATTTTGAAAACAATGGAAAAATCTGAAGTTCGTGTGGTTCATAAAACATTCCTATTTAAGGGGGAAAAATGCAATTCGAATCAAAATCTGGCTTTAAAAATTTTAAGGCAACTCCATGGTTTAAAAGTGGTGATTTCGATGTCAAGCACAAAGAACGGTCTAGGGGAACAAAAAAAAATCGAAAACGATGGAAATTCAGCTCAAACTCTTAAAGAGCCTCCGAACAACTTAGCAGCCGATGAATTAACTGTTTCTAGACGTTTACATGCGATTAGAAAGACCCCAATTGATAAAAAAAAAAAGGGCTTCCACACGAATTGACTGAAAAGTCATGTCGGCCACATTTTGCAAAAGTGATCAAGGATACATAGTTGCAGCTCGAATGAGAAGTTCTGTTGCACCCAGCGTACTCGCCAGACATTGCGCCTTCTGATTACCATTTGCTTACATAGATGCAGCTTGACTTAGTTGGCACACGGTTCCACAAAGTTGAAGAACTGCGAAAAAGGGTCGATACATGGATAGCCCCAAAAAGTCATGAGTTCTTCCGACACGATATCGCCACCTTGCGAGAAAGACGTGAAAAAGACGTAGAAAATTATGGAAAATATTTCAATTAATTGTAGTTTGTACCAATTTTTCTCAATAAATGACTTTTTCAAATGAAAAAACTCCGAACATATTTTCAAGGTCCTAATAATTGCACTTAAATAAATCCTAGAGGTAAATACAAATACACTTTTACAAAGACGCAAAAAACATAATTTATGTTATTATTTAGAATTATTTATACCTTTATCATATCTAAATTATGGCAACAAATTTTCAGAAGTTTTTAAATATTAAAAATTTACCCTATACTTGTCATCCTGAGCGCCGTCGCAGTTGATATATTCTTGTTTTTTGAATACGTCAGCTCTATCATCATTCGGCTCTTTCTCGACGTCTAGATGGTTTTTTTGTCTATGTCCGATTACTTTTTCACCTGAGGCGTCATTGTATTCACGATGATGATGACAAAACAAGCGACTATATGTACGACGCAAGCAATCAGCCAACAATGTCCCTAAACTGGAAAGACACATCAGCATTAAAGGTACACCAATAAAAGCATACAAGATGGTTGCGATTTTCCCACCAGCTGTACGTGGTGTCAGACTGCCATGACCTGTCGTTTTTGTCATCGAAGCATTGAAATTATTGTTGGACAAGTAAGTGAACGAAACGTAAGAAATATTATAATTTAATCGTTTTGTGATTTATCTCTTTAAACTTTCTTGTTCTTGTATTTATTACTTTTTATTCTTCGTACTACTTACCGATTGTTGTTATCACTGTTACTGAATATAGAAGAGCTTCACTGAACGACCAAGTCATCGGATATTCATTGTCAACAGTAGTTAAAACTGAATCAAATTGACTTAATGCATTTTCTGATATATCAGTTGATAAGAATAAACTGGCCGCGCTATGACGTGTTGCTGCAACTACAGTGCCCTCGAATCGTCTTAATTGTTCATGCACCAACAAAGTCCAATTGCTTTCATATAAAATATTTAATTTTTCTATAAAAGTCAAAATACAAACATAATAATATAAATGCTTTTAAATTTCAAGCTAAATCCCTCATTTTAAAGTCACATTTCTTTTATTTCAAATTATATCTATGATTATAAATATATATCAAGGGGGACGTATTAGATTCGTCAAAAATATATATCGAATTAAAATGCATAAAAAATACTTGACAACGAAAAAATTTGGAACAATTTAACTAACAATCTCCGTCTTGTCAATAAGATGATTAGGTTCAAATTTATATTTCAATTTGTATTTTAAATGTCAACTGTACTAAGCTAAGAGCAGCAGAACCTTACCTACGGGATAGAAAGCGACTTATGGTTTGTATTTTAAATTATTCTAATTATATATAATTTAATCAAAAATCATCACAGGTTTTCCGAAATATCTTCATGGTATCGAAATTGAAAGACGAAAATATGAAAATAAAACACGATGTTTTTTCGTGGTTGTCTCGGTTATGAATCTATTGTGGTCGGCCCATAACTGTTTATAGCCTACTGTTCTTAATCGATCAAAGAAGGCAAGAAATGATTATATAATGGTCTCTTCATATAAATAAAAGTTGCCAAAAAATACTGGAACGTGTTAAATGTCTTATAACAATTTTTTTTCAGTATCGAAAATTTAAAAATCATCATATCGATCTATTTTCATCCAGTCTGTAATTATAAGTGAATGAATTAAAATAAAGTAGTTTTCAATAAAAAAACTAACAATAATTTCTATTAATTTAACAATTTACCTTTCATCTGTTTTGAAATAAATGAGAGAGACCTTCTTAGCGATTATCTATATATATAACTCTTGATAGTTAAGATAATGGGCATTAAGTTTGAATATCGCCGTAACTATCACTGTTATCATTTTACTTTGCATTAACAAACTTCCTAAATAGAAGCAAACTAACGTTCGTTTTTCTCTATGAACAAATTACATCATATAAACAATAACAAATAAAGAAGTTGTTTAACTTTTTTTCTGAACGTTTACCAATTGGCATCACAAAATTAAACGAATTAACGAATATTGGTGTGCCTGGAAATTCCCTATAAGCTAATAAAAATAAAATTTCGCTTAAGAATAGTCTGTCGTAATAGAGAGTAGTAATAGAGAGTAGTAAGAGGCCAATCGTAATCTACACTCGTGACATAAAGTCGTAATAGTTAATCGTAAAAGAGAATTGTAATAGAGAGTTGTACACTTAGAGCTGTATACTGATAATTGTATGCTGATGGTTGCATACTGATAGTTGTATACTGACAGTTGTATACTGACAGCTGTGTACTGAAAGTTGTGTACTGATAGTTGTACGTTGCGAGTTCTATGTTGAGAGTAGAATAATTCTGTTCGAATCAAACACAAGCATTAGAGAAACAAGTTCCTTTAAATAATTGCAAAAAGACCATTGAAATCATGAATAAAATCTAAGCTTTTTTTTCACGATCTACAGCGATACGGACTTTATCTTAAGGGGAAATACAAAACGTAGTTTTATAAAAATATGCTAAAAGACCTAATGTGATAAACTTTACATCGGAGGACAATAACCCAGCTAGAGCAATTAAGAAACGAAAGTAATTGCATATTACTAATGTTTATTTTTAATTAATTATTCTTTGCAGATGTTTATACTAAAGTGAAGACGCAAAAATGCGAAAGGTTATCGAAAGCAAAAGCAGCAATTTTAACAGAAAACATTACAATGCTTAGAGCAATTGTGTTACACATGACTGGGAAAAGAAACGATGAGATGAAATCGTTTATAGTTAGAAAAATACATCTGGTCAAAGAAGAATGATTTTCTTTTTCATACAATTTTAGTTTTTAAATTTATTATTTTATCTTCAATATATTCAAAGAGATATATGAATCAGTAAAAAGGAATTTAATTAAAATAACGAAAGGAATAGAAAATAATATAATTTCTAACATAAAACAATTTAATTTCTATCGTCTGTTGTAAACGAACAACTTATTTATGTTTTTCTTTTATAGACAATTTTCCATATGAACACAAACCTAAATGGGATTTTTGTGGTAACATTTTATTGTAAACACTCGAGGAGTATTTATTCAAAATGATAGAAATTTTGTTTTTTGTTATTTTGCATCTGATATGCAATACGCGTTGTGCAAACCTAAAGAAAGCTATAGTTTATTCCAATTATTATGTTAGGTGCTTGCAATCAGTAACTGCTACATGTAAAAGTGTTAAAGTATTGAGAAATGTCAGTGTAAATAAGGGTTGAATTCGATATTTTGGACCTTCCTCTACCTAAAACAACAATTTTCCATTTCGTTTTATGCAATTATTCCGCCGCTAATCATGAAACACTGAAAATTGCATTTTCGACATTGATTACTTTCATTGTTTGATTTCAAGAAATCTGGTGTTGAAGGCCATCAAAAACTTTTTAAAGCTTATTGTCATGCTGCTAAATCATAATACAGTCGTCGATTTTGCTTTCAAGAGTTTAAAAGTGTTGATTATGACTTCAACGACAAAGAACGGTAAGAAAACAACTCAAACACGATGAATTGCTAGTCTTATTGGAGGAAAACACAGCTCAAACTCCCAAAGAACTTTCGAAGAGCTTAGCATTTGACTTATGAAGTGTTTTTAGACATTTACCTGTGATGGGGAACGTTAAAAAGGAAGGGAAATTGGTACCGCATGAATTGATTGAAAAAGCCGAATTCGAAAATAGTGGTGTTCCAGTTTACGTTGTACTGTAGGCGAACGCTTTGGCCGACTTGGATCATTTTTAGCACGAATACTAAACCGGTACCTTCGTTTTTACGGTCAGGAGAATGTTTATCACACAAAAAGGACAGACCAACAGACGTACAGGGATTTAAGCTCAGGGTTCTCCGGCGATCCGTTCGAAAATAATTTATAAGATTAAAATGGACCTTCGGTTTTGATGTTATGGACCTTCGGTTTTGATGTTATGTTATTGTCCTTATTGTTTCTTGGAAATTGTAGTATTACTATTACAAAGTAGCTATGAAGTGTTATATTGTGTTTACTACTAGTTCGCTGAGAGCTTCTCCTCCGAGAAGGACATGAACACATTTTCAGAGGTGGAAAAAAATCCAGGACGGACGAGTGCCGATCTCATTGGAGCACTGTCGAGGTTCCAAATCCGATAACCTTACCAATGGATCGCGGTGAGCGAACGACTGACTGATTTCGGCGCTAATTGCGGGCGTTCTATTTCGTTGACTGCTACTCACAAACTGAAAGAATGATGCTCGTCGATTGCTGTTTTTATAGCGGCCACTAGCTACTCACCACAATGCTGATATAATTGTATTAGTGCAATGGATATAGAAAAATGCCTTTGAGTGATTTCTCTTAAGCACACGGAAACATTTTAATGTATTTACAAATGTCTTCACGCTCAAGAGATCTTATGTTGCTAAGCAGAATTACGAAAAGTTTCCATGACGTAGAGGAAAATGCTACAGAACATATTAAAATGTTATTCGCAGGAACCAAATTATGAACTAATATATACATCGCATTGCTGTACGCGTCTTACGAAGCATGTTGAAGCAGAAGGTTGAGAAATTTTCATACAGAAGCGACCTTATACACTTTTATTCATCCTCAACGAGTTGGGTTATACCAAAAAATTTCCACTAAGAATTTAGAAATAGCAATAAGTATTTAAAATTTAGAGTCCAACATTACACACAGTCATTTAAAAATGGTCTTTAGAAGTGATAAAAATAAGCTTGTCAATTCTCAATTAACTGAAGACTCTATTGGGTTTCGAAAGTATAATTTGATATAATTTCGTATACTCACCAGTTATCGTCCAAAGCTCTTTTAGGCATTCCTCACGACTTTTCGCTATTAAAGTTGTTTTGCTAATATTTTTCGGTGCCTCTATCAATGGAAATATGGTGGCACCCATTACTGAATATATTATGACCATTGCTACCAAACCAGGTGTTGAAAATGTTAGTTTAATCAAACGACTCATACAATTGTCTTCTTTTTCAATAGTATCATCAAAACGATAACTCGTCGTTGTTGTATCCAGCTCTAATCGTTTCTTCAGTATATGAGAAAATATATTTCTGTTCTCATTTTCTGCACTAAATTTCGGCGAATGCTGATGCGGGATATTTTTCTTTTTAGTCCTTTTTCCGTTACTTCTTGCAATGGGATCTTTAAATTTTGATGCTGGATTAATTGAAATTGTTGGCGTTGGCATTCGTTGCGGTCTTTCCTCCATTAAGCCCGACTTTGCACTTTCAACATTTGACATTTTAATCAACCGATTTGCTTGAATATTCCATTCATGGATGAGTGCTATGCTTTACACATTCAATTAAGCAAATAATAATTTGACACAGATCGCTTATTGCTTTTCTATCTAAGCGATTTATTTCACTGCGTCCAATATCACTAATGCACCTCATTAAACACATTTATTAAGTTTCTCTTTACACTTGACGGTTTCTTTACAGATATTCTCTAATTGTTACTGTAATTCTTCCTTTTTATTCTCTATCTTCTTTGCTGTTTTTCTCGTTCTCGTTCTCGTTGTGATATTAATTGTAATTGACATAATATTTTTTACCTGTAATTAATAAATGATCCGGCTATATATACAATTACATTTAAAAATCCTTCGTAAAAGTAATTACAAAAGCAAACACATAAACTTCCGATAAGATTCGACATAACCTTACATTAAAATATTCTTACTTCTTAGTTCTTGTTCTTCTTAGTTTGAAAATATACAGATTCATTCAAATACTATTTATTTGTATATAAAAATTGCACATTCCAAAAGTATAAAAGGGACTACGTCAGTATCATTCGGCTTGTGTTCGTCACTTCTTGACTTGAGGTGTATTATTAAGAATTCCTATTGTTAGATGAACATTTTCTAATGGTGACTGGTACAGAAATTAGATTTGGAAGACTAAATTCAAGTCACCTCACATTTCGTGAAGCGAACTTCATATCTGTTGTAAGTTAACTACTACAATTACCTAATCTGTCTAGAAGGAAATATATAATGAAAAGTTCGTAGGCTGGCACATAGATGGCGCTACTAGTATTAAATCGATATGATTTTTATTTAGCCCTAACCTTCAAAAAATACGTGTATAAATTTGACAGCTGCTGCACTACTTAATACTAGTAGGGCCATCTATGTGTCAGCCTGCGAGCTTTTCAGCCTACCTATTCTTCAAAGATTTTTTCGCATAATTAACGCTCATTAAAAATATCCAGAAAATTGGATAAACATTTTTTAAAGCATTAAAATTGAAAACAATCCATATAAAACCTTTGGTAGTTGTAGTGTTAAAATTACAAAATTTATCCAAAAATTCAAAATAACTGAAAAAAATTGTTGAAACAATTGAGCGATATCGAGATTAAATTATTATTACAATATCACTAAAGTTATCACGTAGAACAGGTAGACGTAAGATTGAATACCTCAAAGTTTCTTTCCTGTTAATTAAGCTTAACGAGAAATTGGAAGTAACGGAAGATAGCATGTGGAGTAGAGAAATTGATTTCAATAAAGAAAACCAATCCATCAACGTTATTGAAATCAACAGAATGAGACTTTTACTGAAATCAACAAAATGAAATTTTTTTGAAAATACTTAATATTTGAATTATACACATAATCGACTAAAAAGAACAAAATAAATTATACAAAACCAAAAAAATTTATAAATAAATAAACTTCTTTATTCAAATGAATTAAAACTCAGAAAATAAATTTTGTTCTAGTTAGTGTTATAACTAAAAGCTTCTGGCTATAAAAAAAAGTCGTGCCTTTTACACATTACAGCGTTAAACGTTCCAAATTTTCACATGAAATCACAAACTGGAATAAAATGTATTTTCCACCTTTCAGTTCATTATAACACATTAATATAAATTAAATGAAACGAATGTATGGTGATTTTTTTCTTATTTTAATTTATCATTATTTTTATTTTTTTAAATTTCTACCGCAATATTTAATATTTAATTCGCTAGAGTGCGAATGTGATTATGTTAAGTAACAAATTCTAAATCAAGCTTACATTAGAAATGACCAACCGTTTATAGTCAGCACTTTCCTTAGGTTATAAATTAAATTAAGTAAACAAATGAATAAACAAAGTTCTAACTCTATAGAAGGTTCGCAACGGTTTACTAAAAACTGAATTGTTTTTATGAGATTTGAGAAGTATTCAAAAATGAGTAGATCAGTTAGCATGACCGATGTTCTTTTAGAGAATCATTGAACACTGAGTTGACCTAACAGTTGAGTAAAAAAGTTCGTAGGCTGACACATAGATGGCGCTACTAGTATTAAATCCAAATGATTTTTAGTTACCCCTGATCTTTAAAAGACACGTGTATAAATTTGACAGCTGTTGCACTATTAGTATGTGAGTTATCGCACTTTTAGTGAAGCAACTTTTTTGGTGCGAAATTTTTGTCCAGCGAGCATTCTCTTGAGGTCTGAGAACAGGAAAAAGTCGCCGGAGCCCAGATCTGGAGAATTCAATGAATGCGGAAGCAATTCGAAGCCCAATTCATACAATTTTGCCATAGTTTTCATTGATTTGTGACACGGTGCTTTGTCTTAATGAAACAACACTTTCTTCTTCTTCAAATGAGGCCGCTTTTCCTCTTTCAAACGCTCCAATAACGCTACGTAAGAGTTGCTGTTTATGGTTTCTTCCTTTCTAAGACAGTCAATGAATATTACACCATGCGCAACTCAAAATATTGATACCATAACTTTGCCCGCCGACTTTTGCGTCTTTCCACGCTTTCGTGCAGTCCTCGCGGCTGAATGTCGATTGAACTCCGGTGTGAAATGATGGAGTCATGTTTCATCCATTGTCACATATCGACGCAAAAATTCGGGTTTATTATGATTGAACCGCTCCAAACACGGCTTAGAATCATCAATTCGTTGTTGTTTTTGGTCGATTGTGAACTCGCCACTTTGCGGCAACCAATTTGAACAGAGCTTTCGCATATCCAAATATTCATTCACGATATGTCAAACACGCGTTCCTTTAATATCTCTAAGGTCTCAGCTATCTCACTCAACTTCACTTTACGGTTATTCGAAATTATTTTGTTGACTTTTTTTTATGTTTTCGTCTAACAGCCTCGTTAGGGTGTCCACTGCGTGCATCCTTCTCGGTGCTTATTTCATTTCGTTTAAATTTAGCAAACCACTGCTCTACGGGTGAATTTCCTGATGCAAAGTCCGAATAATGTTTCTCAAGCCAAGCCTTGGTTTCAACAGTAATTTTTGTAGTATTTTTTGTATTTTTTTATTAACACACGAACTTTCTTTTTATCAATTTTTTTTGAACTAACAAAAGTTGCTTCACTAAAAATGCTTTCGTATGATCAACATTTGTTATTTTGTTAGAATGGTCTTTATTTGTTGGTGTAACGTTTTCCCATTTTAGAATCGATTGTCCTCAAATCGATTGAAAATACGAAATGTCTTTAAACTTTAGTGGCTTTTTCGAAACCTTCTGTTCTACAGTTTTTAAGCATATGTCAACGGACTTGTTCTGTTATCGGATTATTGACTATCGTCTTAATGCCGTTTCATTTTCTTTTCCATGCTAGAATTATGATTATTGCTGTGCCCCTAAAAAAACCCCCCTTGGAGTATTGATGAATCTCAGATTCAATTTGTAAATTTGAAGTTTGTGTGGTATTCTTAATTTATAGATCGTCCAGCATGTGTAAAGAAAGGAGTCGTTTATGCTCATTTTCTTCAGGCCTTAGTTCAAATACAGATGGTCGATGGTACTTCGAGGGTAATAATAAAAGAATTAAAAAATATAATACCGGGTAATAACTCTTCGATAGTTGATAATTGCGGGCAATACAGATTGGTCTTCTGCTACTTAAAAGGTTCGGCATGCAAGCAAAATTTGTGATATTATAGCTTATCTATTTTAAAATCCATTTATAAGAATGATCCATAACTTATATTGTAACAAGCAAAATGCCTGAGAGGTAGAGAAAATAGGAAAGAGGGAGAAAAAGAGAAAGAGACAAAAGGCTCTACATAGATTATTAACGCATAAATAAACATATATTCTGCCGTCAACATTTCTGTTGAAGTGAAGACATCATTTCAACCCATTATTTACATTCATAAGTAAACAATTCTACATTTAATGTGAGAAATTTAATGTGCAATTAATCGTTTTTTCTTTTCTTAACTATTTAAATATTAGAAAAAAAAAAACCCTCTAAACTTTAAGAAATTCAAATTTGCATCAGCACAAATCGGCATAACACCGTAGAACTCTATTTGTTCTGTAACGTCTAGTACGTTACAAAAAAAAAACCTCAAATTTACAAATATAAAATAAAGAAAAATTTTAAAACTGCTAACAACTATATATCGTAGTAGAAAGACAGCATCCGCATAGTACTGTAAGAAAATTGTTTGCATCGTTTTTACTCTACACATTATAAATCGAAAATATTCTACTTATTCAAAGGTTATTTGCAGAGCGTTGTGGTGAATGATTAATAATATGTAAATCGAAAGGATAAAGAATGTGTGTACACATACTTATATATCCACTATATGTACAATTTTCTAACCATGTCATGGGCAAACATTAATATTTATTTATATGCTTAGAAAATGTATCTAACTCATATAAGGCAACCAAACATTGAAGGAAGCTTCCCAAGTAACAAATTTCAGTTCGTAAACATTTTTAAGAATTTCGATGTTAATTTTATAAGAATTTGAATGTGAATAAGGAAGTATTTTAAGTTATAAAAGTTCAACGTGAAAAAAAATATAACATTTAGATGAACAAATTGGGCCGAAATATTCCATTCTCATCGGTTTGATATTTCTCGAAAAAATTGAAATCCATACAAATTCGTTAAGAAACATAGTACGTACGAAAAAAAGGACCTCTTTTATTTTATAATTTCTTGCTGCACAAGTAAACTTTTAACTTTTGTCCTCTTTGTGTGTAATGAATTAAGTTTTTAGTATCTGTGACATCAGTATTATTGCTTGATAGCCAACTTCCCGTATAGAAAAAGAAGTGATATGTGGCAAAGTTCATACACAATCACAAATGAATTCATACACTTTTAGGCACACAAAAAAAAAAAAAAACAAAAATTTAACTCAGACATATCATCAGAATGTTTTATAAATTATTTTGTAATGTGAAAGTTTTGTGCTTTATGGATAATAAGCCCCCTTTCACTCAAAACACACAATAGGTAAGCGGGCTCTCTATTAGACAGAGATTGTAATTATGATAACAAATGTATTCATAACTAGAGAATTTATATTCTAACACACACACACTAAATGTTTCTAATTATGTGCATGACTGTCTAAACGAAAGTCAAAAGTTTTTTTTTAAATTTGTCGGAAAATTAATAATTTAAACTAATAATGTCTCTACTATACATTAATATACACTAATATATTTACACTTTTAACCTGAAATTAAGGGTGTGAAGATAAATTCGAATTTAACTAACAAAAAAAAAAAAGAAGAAAACAAATCACATTTGAGGTTACATTGCGGCTAAACCATAAAATTTCAAACAAATTCACATACATCACGTGAATGTCCATAGTTATGTTATGTCCATAGACGGGTTGTGCTGTCATACCATATTTCAAAAAATTGTTAAAAATAGTTCTGGAAAGCGAAATTTCAATTTGCTTAGCTTTTTTGAAAGATATTCTCCTACACATTCAAGTGATGTAAGTGAATTTGTTTAGAATTTTCTAGTTTGGGTGGACTAGCATCTCAGATTTGCCTATTTATGCATGGTCGACTAACATCGACATATCGATTTTCAAGCATTTATTCAAAGAAATTTATTAAAGTAGCGGATTAATTTTTTATATAATTTTAAAGATTGTTTCATATAGATTCGCATGACGTTTACAAAAGTCTCCTAGATATCTTAATTTAGACGCAGTAGGCTTTCAAATCCAATAATAGCTTAACTTTAATTACTTTACAGATCTATGTTAATGCTTTTACAGAGCTCTGTTAATATTTTATTGATAAATAACTTTGCTAGTTAAATTCGAATTTATCTTCATACCCTTCATGGAATTAGATTTCCAACATACATATTGGATTGGTTTATGATCATTAGGATATTTGGGCGCCATTTTCCGAAACTTACTTGTTTAAGCTCTTCAAAACCGTCTGCTAGCTGAATATGACTTACAACCGCAAAAGCTCGGTAATTGGGCTACGCCAGCTGAAACTGCTGTGAGCAATGACGACCAAATTCAGTACTAAAAGAAGGTACATCAGACGTAATTTAAAAATTCATTATCTCTCCTATTCCATCTACTTCTTCGTCTTTTGTTTCGCTGGATCGTCTAATCTGGACGCGGGTAAAGATCAATAATGAAACAACAAAAAAATTGAAGAAAAATTCGTGGGTAATAACGAACCTAAGAACTTTGAATGGTAATCATGGTAATCATACCGACAGTGTTTGTCACACGCATTATTGTGGAATTTCTCTCTTAGATGAGTTTTCATATATGATAAAATACATATGACAAGTATTTTTAATTTTCATCTATGAAAGCGTATTTCTATCGAACGGTTTGATAAAGTTTCAACTTCATAACTATGCACACGCAGTCAGATTAATCATTTTCTAGTTTTCCTTCGAGTTTTTTTTTTAAACGAACTATTCCTTCTCTTTTATTTGTCTTTTTTTATTTAATAGCATGACGAAAGGAGAAATTTTTTAATTAGCGACTATTAAATATCCTGCAAATAAAACCAAAACTTTTTCAACACCACTTTTCTATAAAACGAAAAAAAACTTTTTTTATATCCATTGAAATTTTTTTTCTAGTTTTTATTAATATTTAGTTGCTTTTGTTTATTATTAATATTAAACTAAATCGTATCTTCTTAGTCTACATTACATACATAGGCTATTTAACACAAAAGTCTACTATTTATATTTATAATTATGTACACAATAATGTCATTGTTCTCCATAGAGAGCTTATGATTTTCATCCTCATGTATGTTTAAATTTAGTTCACGCTCAGTTGTTTTGTTAGCACAGGGAATCTAAATCACGTAACAATGAAATTAAAATGTTATGTTCATTTAAAAAGGTTTCCGTCACTTTTCATTTTTTTTTTTTTATATTTTTTTTTTTTAAACATTCGAACCACAACTATGCGAAACAGTACAAAAAATCGTTTTAAAAGCTGTTAAAAGCAGAACTCACCTTTACATCATACAGAATGACTTTATAGGCTCTCTTTCTCTCTGTACATTTCATTCAATTTGCGTGCATTGATATGCTGCCCTCTGTGGCGTCAACGTATATAGAGTGTTTGTCAGTGTCGGTCCGATTTTACATTTTACATTGTACATAGCAAAAAGGCCAATATTCCTTTTAGTTAGGAAGGCGAGTCACACAGCTAATCGTATGCTTCCCTTGTATTATTCTATTAATGTAAAGCTACGCGTAGTAACAGTGAGAGAGAGAGAAATGAAAAGAGAAAATAGTCTGAACTATGTCTGTGTGCAATGACGATAGGTTTTGCATGTCATTGTTTCTCTTTTCGTCTGAAGATGATTGAAATGAAATTTTACTATAAAAAAAAAAAAGGAAAAAAACATTTTACTTTCAACGTCACGTTTAAGAAAATTGAATACTTTATATATTTAAAGCATTTTAAAATTAATAAAAAAAAGACTTAGATTCTAATATTAGATTTACGTTAGATCTATGAATTTTATAAAATTTAAATAAATATTGGATAAAAAATTGTATATAAAACATTTAAAAAAAAACCCATGTTTTTCCATATTATAAATTTTCTGGAATCTACTGAATGCACTCACATATTCAAGAACAAAAAGAAATAATTAAAAATGTTCTTTTAACTCGCAAAAACTTGAAAGAATTTTTATTTAATAAATAATTGTTTATTTGCGCTCTTTGAAAATTGTTTTGAAATGTTTTCTTTTACATTTCAACATTTAAAGGTATAATTAGGAAACGTCTCTTTAATCAAATGCAGTGAAAGTGTTGTCACTTGGTAACGCTAAATTGTAAAAGCAGTTATAACGATTTATTCAATTTGCTAAACGTTTTAAAAATGCACTGTTTAGTTCGATTTGCGATAACAGCCGAGAGTTTCAAGGACTATCAATGGACCATTTTGTAGACTGTATATAGCAACTTACAAGCAGGCAGCAATATAGAGAATAAGAAAGTTTAGAACGTAGAACTAACTAAGATTATTACCGGGTTTCTGGGGATGAAATTACGGACAAACTTAACGGACAAACGAACGTTTTACAAACTCTAGGTAACAAAAGGACATAAGTTTAGCGTGCAGTGGACGGACAGAAATCATTTTTTTTTTTAATGTCTTATTTTAAATTATTTTCTGATATGCGGTAAATTAGTTCGGGGCATAAACAAAATATACCTCCTACGTGGTGTGATTTCTAATCCGTGATACGCAGTTTTATTATGCAAGAATCGATGGTTTTGCCTTTTGTATGCCTACCACCCAAGGTGAAGGGTGTATTTCATTTTGTCATTTGCTTCGTAACTACCAAAAGGAAACTTCGGAGACCCCGCAAAGTATATATATTCTTGATCAGCATTAAATTTAGAATCACGATTTAAGCATGTCCGCCTGTCCGCCTGTGTAATGTTTGCGGTAAACATTCTCCTGGTCGTGAATATTTAGATATCGCCTTCAAAGTTCTTGCACGCAGACTGATATTGAAAATGGGCCAAATCGGTCCAAGGACATGCTCACAATACGATGCACACTAAGAGCACTAATTTTTTTAGTAGCAAAAAAAAATTGGGTTTTTTGCTTATTACTCATAAACCATGGCAGATGGATCTATAAAAATTTTCACAAATATTGTACTAGATATCCCGTAGCCTCTGCGCAGAAACGGTAAACGGATTGACCATTTAATTTTTTAAATAAATTTTTTTTTTGGAAATGTTTCTAACATTAAGAAAAAAGCTTCTGGAACTACGTAGAATGTATATATTCTTGATCAGTATAAAATTCGAGATCCACCTAAACGTATCCGCCGGTACGTCTGTGGTAAACATTCTACTGACCGCAAAGATGATGATATCGGCTTCAAATTTGGCAGAGACACTGGAAGTTCTTTCGTTGGCACGCCCACGAATGAAAATTTACTTTTTCACTCTTTTTTAAGATAAGGGTGGTGGGTATGCTAATTTGGCGATCTTTTCATCAATTAGCTTATCCAATATATTTTTAAAATTCTAATAATATGTGAAATTCTCTTCAGATTCTTTTTCGAAGCGTTTTTTTCGTTAAAGGATTTAACCAGATATTTTCATTGCTCTTCTTAAATGGTATCCTATATCCTGTCTTTTCTGTAACCGACCACAAGCTTACCAAAGATCCACAAACAAGTTCTCCTTTTACTCTGCCACCGGATATCAAGTGATTTAATCAAAGCCCATTCAATTTTACGAGATCATTTCACTGCATCAGAAAATGTATATAACTTGCTCGAACATTTCTTGCTCTTTGCGATATAAAACGTGTGTAAACTTTACATCACAAACCGGAAACGATAAAAGTAAATTTAACACCAATAGTAAACAAAATAAATAACGTGTACTCTTGACGGAGTGGTTGTGGTGTTTATTTACGCGGAACTTCGCAGGTTCATTTAACTGAGTAAATAAATACGAAGGAAATTACGACATGTACGACGTGTAGTTCCTCATACAATTTGTGCAAATTTTGCCATTCATTGCCTTTTACTTTTAACGTAACTGCTCGCATCGTATATGTATGTATTGTTTCTGCTATTTTACGATTATCGTTCTTCAATACTAATTTTCTGTTTTCGAATTTAAGTTGCTATTAACACTTCTTTGTATAAACTAATTTTAAGTAAATTAAAACACTTGATTCGTTTCAGAGATGAAAACGTCAAAAGAAACATAAGGTATCATTGCCGGATTATAATAGACGCTTAAAAAAAAAATCAAATTATTTGATTATAAATACTAAGAGATGTCAGGATCAAAGTCCTATATTTGTTTTAGTCCCCCACTCTTGGATTTACGATTTAGATATTCTAAGTTTCGTTACTTAGAGGATAATTATGTAAGCAGTCGACTGCCTACACGACCTCCTTGTTTGTCTCCTTGTTTTTTTTTTTGGCAGATAGTTGATAGTCAGTTAACAGAATCTAATTACGTAGCGTTATCTCTAACTTTCCAATAGTCTCTGGGAAATTTTCCAATCTACTGAATTAATAACCGAGAGAGCAGTAAAAAATGAAAGATAAATTGACTTTTATTTCTCTTGTTTATGTGAAATGCATACGATAAACAATAACAATAAAGCACAAAACACAATGAAAACAAAATTATATAAAATTTATGTTAAGCCATAAAATGAACATAAACTACAATGGTTTCGGGATAAACTAAACAGTAATTCTTATCGAGTTGTAAGAAGCTTATATTTCATTAATACACGGATAGTGTGAGAATTCTATGTAAATTAAAGTAATAATGTGTTTATGTGCTTTTTCAATTCTAGAATTATGATGTTGTTGAGTTTTTTTAACAGTTAGCGACACAAAACGAAAAGAGTTGGCGACGCTAATAACAATTCCGCTCTTCAAGCAGGACACGCCAACGACCGGCAGTTTAAAGATTGTTTACAAACTAGACACCATTTTTCTATCTCTCACCCGCACTAATCGACAATATTTTTGAAAAACACAACTCGGAAAGAGATTTTGATCCACAATACTAACGCAAATTTGGCCCTGGATCCTGGACCTTGACACTGTAGCAATTTTTCTATCTACAGAACGTATTTGTAAACTGTCACCATCATATTTGCTCACATAATTATACTCTCCTAGTTTACATTTTTAGAATAGTCGTTTGCTTTATGAAGGTATTGTTACCGAGGAGATGGCCGCATTCGAAGTTGTTGTGCAGCTGAGTTCGAATCGAGTTTACCTACGTCAATTATTTCTCGAAGGAAAGTTCGAGGGAAATACAAAATGTAATTCTTCCTAATCGAACCGTGAACCAAGACAGGCTGTGCAGCTGTGTTCGAATCGAGATTGGCTACGTCAATCATTTCTCGAAGGAAAGTTCGGAGGAAATACAAAATATAATTCTTCCTAATTGAACCGTGAACCAAGCCAGGCTTATACTAGCGATTTCGTCGCTACAATTTATTTAAATAGTTTTTCTCGGTACAGTTTATTCGCCGAAAATTCTACAAGGTTCGTCAAGTGCTTCGCTGCCTGTTTCTTGCCATTATATTTAGCTATTTTTCCATAAACCAGTTAATCAAGTTCAAGTACAATGGTCTTGACATTAGGACACGCAAGTAAAATGTTTATATTCAAATCAATTAATTAAATATAGTTAGAAGTCAAAAGATCGCAACTCCCCAAACACAGCAAGAATAGTCATAGTGCTACAGCACGGTAGATTGCCAATCAAAAGTAATAACCCTTTTTTATCTAAATGGGTAGAGTATGAAATGAAAAAAATTTGCAATGTTGAAAATTGATCAGTTAAAACTTCGAAAATGTTCACTGAAATATTGTATTAACGTAAATGAATTTCATTACGTTAACCATAAGTTCGCACAAAATAATAAGAAAGAATTGTATTTTCTTGGTAAAATAGAAACGAAAGAAAGTTCGATTATAAACGTATGTACTCATTAAAAGTTGATATCTGAAAACGAATATTTTTTGTGTTATTGCAAAATTTTTGATTCTTTCTCACAAATAAAAATGCAAAACAAATAAAAATTAAATAAAATTAATTAACTTAATTGTTTTAAACATATTGTCATGCATTCACAAATATATATTTTTCGCTTTTATTGTTGAAATTATCGGGCATATTTTGAGCAATATCACAGAGACGTTACAAGTTACAAAACGTTTGTCATTTTTTCTTGTCTTCAGAACCTCGTGTTATTATATAAAATTTATATAAAAATATTTTTTTTTCTTAATTATTACTTCGAAATACTAAAATTGAGACGAGTCGAACAACTATTAAGTCAAAACAAAAACATTTCTCGTTGTTCTCGCTTTAATGACTTGGAAATTTTAACAAGTGTCGATTGCTGAGCCAACGTTTAAATGTATAATTTGTTCTCGTCTCCATCAGACCTCATTGTATCCGTTTTACTCATCCACAAGTTTGAAAGCTAGTGCTTCCTTACTAGTTATCTATACGCTATATGTATGACACCCGTTTATAACACACACACACACACACACTCACAAAACAAGTATAACCAGTTATATCAAGTACATACAAACATATACGCACACACATTTATAATTACGTCATGGAAAATTGCAATATCTACGCTTAGTTAAAACTATACCTTTCCACTCAATATTAAAATACACATACACACACACAAATAAGTATAACTAGTTATACAAAGTACACACAATCGCATACACACGAGCTCAGGTATAATTACGTCATGGAATATTTCGAGATCTCTGTTTAGTTAAGACTGTGCTTTTACTCTTACACTTACTATAATACACATACATACACATATAAGTATAACTACATCATGGAAACTTTTCGTATTTCTGCGTAGCAAATCTAGCATTAAGCCATTGTAAATACATTAAAATGCCTTCGTGTGCGTATGGGAAACCACTCAAAGTTATTTTTATTTATCTATTGCACTAATCCATTTACATTAGCATAGTGGTGTGTGGCGAGCGCGCAACTATAAAAACGGCAATCAAAGGGCATCATTCTTTCAGTTTGTGAGTAGCAGACATCCAAATAGGTGAGCACTGGACAATATTTTTCTTCTTCTTGCCTTCCTTCTTTCTATTCTTGGTGCACTACGGGAACGATCGATATATTCCAGCGAGTTGCCGCTTGTATCGTACTGTCCTCCAGCCTACATAAGGACTCCTCCGTTTGCCTTTTTGAACTGAACAAATACTGCTTTCTGGTTGCTGAAACATTAATGTTTTACACTAGATCGCCTGCGAATAAAATCAGTCAACCGTTCGGTCATCGTAACCCATCGGGAAAGTTACCAGTTATCGGATTTGAAATCTAGATAGTGCTTCAACGAGATTGCCACTTGCCCATGCTGGTTTTTTTCCCGTGAAAATATCGTTTTCTTTGTCCTTTTCGAGGGCTTTTCTTTGTGAAGCTCTTAGTGAGCTAGTAGTAAACGCAATATAACACTTTATGGCTACATTATAGTAGTAATACTACGATTTCCAAGAAACAATAAAGAAAAATAATATATAACATCGAAACCGAAGGTCGACTTTAATCTTATAAATTAACTTGGAACGGACTGCTGGAGAGCCCTGACCTTAAACCTAAGCTATAGAAAGACCTAATGGTACAGTACGAATCGTAAATACGATTCTATCTAACTCTCGCTCACGATGCCAATAGCGAATTAGTTAGCGAGTAAATCTTTTTATGTATTCGGCGTAATCATTGAAATACAACAGATGTGACGAATTGTTTAATAAAATTAAAACAATGTTTTTTTATTTCAGTTCAGAATGTGCTGGTGTAGATGTTATTTGCCTGGTAAAAAATTCAATTTTTTTTTTGTCAATTAAAGAAAACTTTGACTCAAAGCAGAATAATAGAAAAACTCGAAAACGAAATGTGTTTTAAAAACAAAAAAGTGTTACGCATTCAGTAAATAAAGCCAAGAATTCTGCAAAAAAAGTTGATGATTTTATTAAACCGGGTTTATTGCACGACAAAAGAATATTTTAAATTAAAATTAACAGAAAAGGAAAAAGAAAACTGACAATATGGTCAATGTTGTCATTCAAGATCAGAAAAGGGAAAAACCACTTTGTTAAACGTGCTCAAAGTAAGAGAAAGTGAGAATTCAATTGATTTCGAATATGCACACGCATATAATCCCACTGAACGACGGTCATAAATTTGATGTTGTTACCATTTTTTTTAAATTTAATCCATTATAACTTTGGATGTATGTATGTATGTATGTATACCAAAATATAATCAGTACATTATGTTTAGTTTCTCTATAAAAGTACGGAACGATAGCGAAGTTACTACAGTTTGTAACGAGCCTGCTTAGGCCGTGTATGGCCCAGGTCTTTCCAGGAAGTCCGTTTCCGAGGAAACTTGAAAATAAATAAAAATAACTAGAATCGTCGTGTTTCTTTTAAACATGTACTACTGGTTTCGCGGAATGGCAACCGGCAGATTGTTAGTTTTAATTTTTACACGACGGGTACACAAGCCAACACATCGATGAGATGATTTCCTGGAGTCTTAATGTTCGTTTTCGATAATCGGCTTTCAGATTTACTTTTCACTTGATTCTCATATTTCCCGATACTCTCTAGCTATCGAAACAGAAGTGAAAAAATTCTGCTTTCTGTGTCGCGCTTTTGTAGATGATTCCAGATCTTTTTCGGGACTTTCGCTAACAGCAATATTTTCAGTCAAAAGCACATTTTCATGATGTGTGGGCCTTCACAAATATACTATAGAGCCACATAATATTTCTTCACAGTTTTGCCTCTAGTGCGCTCAATTGATTGATTATGTTGACCATAGCCTGTTCACGAAATGTACAATCAGCGTTTTTGCAAGAGTTGCAGTAAGTATTTTAGCACGTCCAGAACAGTACTAAACGATTTATATTGTAAAATCTAAGACATTATACTAAACATGTGATCTCCTGGATGACGGGTCTGTTTTACATATCTTACTGAGATAAGATTGCCAAGTCCGAACGAGGAAATGGATGATCTACAGTTTTACGCTGAGTAGTCGTTAGTGAGTTAACATTGACTCAGGCGCTTATGTCGACTAAAAATTGTGCAACCGAAATTTTTTCAAAAACCATTACGCAGCTGTTTTTTTAGGATCTGTCGCTGGTCGTCGAATTTGGCATTTCGTATGGAAAAAAGAATGTATTATAGAATGTAATGTAACTTGGCATTCATATCAAGGGCTATGGGAGTATCGAAGTATTTTTGTTAATGCAGTGCAGAAATATATCCTTTTCATTCCATGGTACCAATCCAGGTTCCAAATCATCTGACTACCGATCGTCTATTTGCTTCTCGTCAATTGATGATATCTCTTGCATAATTTTTAATTTCAATCGATAGGCTCACCGGATCCGGATTGCAATCACTCATATTGAAACGTTCTAAAATACAAGCTGCACATTTAAAGTGATCTATCTTTACCTAAGATATATGTGCTGCCTCACATAAATATTTCATTTTAAATATTCTACTTCTGTTTTAATATTTCGTATTGTGTGAGAATTATGATATTATCGAATAACAACATATTATCGACATAAACAGTTAAACTAAGTGCTTCATTCCAGATGCGTTGAAAGTGCTTCGAGCCGTAGAGGAATTTTAATAATTCACATATTCTGCCGAACTTTTATTAAAGCCAACTGGTTGTTGTAAGCATTCTTCTAATAACCTATATAACTAGACAGATAGAACATCTCTATTTGATATACAATCAAATCATACTTCACGGCTAACGATATGAAAAACCTTTGACGATCAGCGGACCGTATGGTTTTGTTTTGTTTACATAAGCATTACTGCTTTGTTTCTGAATGCAAATATAAATGCGACAAAGACAAAAGTTGCAAGAGTTGCTGTGATGAAAGTTACACATTCAACTCTATGTGAGCAGGTATATTATCATACAATATTTTCACATTTAAGTATATGAGATATGACTCGCTTATAACAGTCACACTAGACAGAAAAGCAATAGCATCGGTAAAGATGATTATAATGATCAGTTTATAAAGCGACTGTACTGGATGGAATGCTATTTACATACTTGTCCTAGGATTTGAATTCTATTTTAATCTACAGATTAAAAAATGGATTCGAACCAGATCATGTAGGTATGATTGCAAAGTATATTTTAAAATTTACACCTAATACAGATTTATCTTTTTAGAAGTAAAATAATAAAAATCACACATACGCTATGTTTTATGCTATTATTTCGCATATCACCGTTTGAGAGGAAAAGTTCATTATTAATTCAAGTTAATTTGCCGTAAAATTCTATGTTATTTTCTATCGATGTGATTTCGTAGATAATCATAAAAACTAAATTTCTTTACATATGAAAGATTATATTTTAATCTAAAATTCAATAGTTTTCAAGAAAATACTTGAAAAATGAGTTTTTTCTCCCGGAACATGAAAAGTAATGAAATGAACAACAAAAACATTTTAATCAATAATTAACAATTAAGATTATTTACATATATTTATTAAAAAAAGAAATGTTTTATCCTTTTTCTAATTCACTTATATGATTAGATGGCTGTGGTAAGCGTTCTGGGAGTATTGAACCAGCGCTTTTAAATCCTGGGACAGTTTCCTCTAGAGTTAGATTATGAGAAGTTTTAAATATTTCTTGATGAAGGTGAAGTAACTCAAGCTTTGAACTTTGTTTGGAACCATAGAACTGATAATCTCATTGCGTTCGACAACGAAATTTCCATCGTACACAGCCCATATTTCATGTCTTTTGTGATGCTAGATCGGTTCTTGTTTCAACGAAAGCTTCGAACCTAGAAGTTGTTCGAAGATAAAAATAATTTGACAAAACTATGCTTTGCTTGGGGGAACAGAATGAATTGACAATGTTATAAGGTTTTTGCTATGTCGTGGATATTTATAACATTTTTAGAAAGTTCATTTCAACGCCTATCTGAAATTCGTGTCATTTCGATCATTTTTTTACGAGTTAAAGTGGTTTTATTGACGCCATTTTTGTTATTTTCGAAATAATGGAAAAATCCAAATTTTGTGTTGATTAAAACATATTACGGCTGCTCTTCTCTCCTTCTTCTTGATGAGAACAAACACAGTTCGAACTCGTCGTTGGCTTGAAACGTGTTATAGCTTCTCTTTTCCCTCGAATACAATAATGTAATTTACTGATTTTAATTATGAGTTCATGAAAAAAATCGTGAAAATTATTTTGATAATTATGAAAAGTGAAGCCACAAGAAATAACTTAGATCCGAAAGACATTTAGATATAAAAGGGACGCATGACAATGTTGTATTTAATTTCCAATTGTTGTTTATTTTTGTCAAGTTTTCTATCGTACTTATAATACGACTCTAAAAGCAAATATGCCGATAAGCTACCTGAGTAATAAAACTCATCTTGAGCGCTCAATGATAGGAATTTCTAAACAAATCATTAATTCTTTATATGAGATGAAAATTAAGAATCTGCAAGCTAAGAAAAGTGTGAAGTTGAATTTCGAAATTTAACTAGCAAATCACAAACTAAATATTTTAACAGAAGTCAGATAAGCGATTAACAGTGTTCTGTTAACTAAAGTCTTATAAGGGTTTACATCCAAATGTAGTTAAAATAGAACTATTTTGTATGTTTTTTTTTCTGAGGGCGTATGATAAACAAAAAATATACAATTTCTTTATTAATTAGGCAAAACGGAATTTTACTCGGCCAGTGCGATCAAACCAAGGGCTGCTTTGAAAATTGCTCTCTAAAAATGTTGTGTGATAAAATAAAAACAATGTTTAAGAAGCCACTATGGCCAAACCAAGGGCTGCTGAAAAAATGAAACTAACGCTGTGTGAAACCTTAATCAATACTCGTTACAACGACATACAGGTTGTATTAAGCTGCTTTCTGAAATATTTTTTCTTCCACTTTCAAAATTTCTTTGTTTAGCATAATATTCATTCTTACTCGTAACAGAGCAATGTAATATAAAATATTCTAAGCAAAATGTAGGAAGAGTGTAAAATATATATTCATGAATCAAGAAGCGATAAGAACTTGTAACATTAATGCATAAATTACTAGATTTAGGTCTTAACCATAACTAATTGATTGAATATATCTGTCATTCGTGCTCTTGGGTTTGCGACTAAAAATGCATATATATGGGAACATACCCTATTTTTCGCGTTTAAAGCAAAGCAAAGAAGTCTTGAAAATGGGAAAAAATTGGAAAATTCAATTAACTTTGTACAAATAATTTTTGGATTTGTGTCAGCAGGTTTGCGCATATGTATCATATATCAATTATTTTTGGATTTTGTTGCAATCAATATATTAATATTGATTGATTGTACAATATCCAAAGAAAAGCTTCAATGACTCTATAGAATGTATATTTTTTCCAACACAATCAAATTTCGAATCCACTCAAGCATATCTTTACGAAAATGTGCGATCAACCTAACAAACCAGTTTCATTTTTCGCACAAATTGAGAAGTTCCTGGTATTGAAAATTGTTTACATTTTTTAAATGTTCATTCAAAGTTTCGTTGAACTTATAAAACCTAAATCATACATTTCATAAAACGTAGAACTTATCTTATGTGCCTATTATTAAAGGAATCAAGATCGTAAAAAACATTTCCATAAAATACGTAAACTTATACTAAAAGTACATATAATGGATTTTTCTACAAAGGAAGCCAAATTACATTAAGGTATGAGATTATGTGAAAAAGTCTATTCAATGAGGACTTTATTGAAAAAAAAAAAAAGAAAAAAGAAAGAAACCAATTCAAAAGAGTCTGATAAATCACTTAAAAGAGTTGCTTTGAATAATTCACTTACCAAACGTGACAATGAACACAATATTTAATGTCTGAACGAAATTGTGGACGGCATCTACTCAAAACTCATCAACGATGAACGCTTTTTTTTTTTGCTTCGTTTTGTTTTTTATTTTTCCTTCCACTTTTGTTTTATTCAAATTGAAGTCAATAGATATTTCCACACACACACATCCTTTCTCTTAGTCTCATATTAAATCATTGAATACAACTTCTGTCTAACAGGTATATGTATGTGTAAACATTTTCAATTGTTAAATGCAATTTAGTTTTTTGTGTGTTATGTTAGTTGATTGTGTTGCTGCTGTCAATTAAAATATTAATGAATTTTCGTATTTTTCAATTAGCAACATGACACAAGCAAGCACGAATTAAACTAAAAAAAAAAACAATATGTATCCTCTACATCTCGTCCACCTGTCATGAATAAACAAAGAGTTGTCTAAAATTAAGCAAACATTCATAAACAAAAAAAAAATTCTAGTTCTGCGTTAGATCGAAGTGAAGATTTTCGAATAAAAGGAGTGTATATTAACTAAATTTATAAATTAATTTCAACTGCGTATATGTGCTAGGACATTATATATATATATATATATATATATATATATATATATATATATATAACATTATATATATAACATTAGCGCTACCAATTAAATATTTTTCAAATAAAACTGAAAATTTTTAATTCGCACTTTCCTTACTTAAATTATAATTATATTTACACACAAATGTATATATTATGTCCATGCGTACACGTAAAACGGCTTCTAATTACTTTGTGAATTACTTTTATTATTATATTTTAATTTGTTTTTTTATTTTATAACATTAAATTTTATATAAGTTTAATGAACTTTTGTGTAATTATATCTTGCATAGTGCTGCGTTACTGTTTAAGTGACGATTTTCCTTTTTTCTCGCATTCAGATATTCAAGCTTTTTGCCGTTGTTCACATTAATGTTGCCCATTTCACCTTTCCTTAATTACACATTCGCATAATCCCCGCGCGTATAGTCCTTTCAATTTAAAACAGATACAAACAAAGTGTAAATTGTATAAATAATTTCTTCATGTCCAAACAACACACGCGTTTGCTAAACAAAACTACGTTACTTGTATTCAGGATTATCGTATAACGCAATAAACACATACAAATGTCTCGACTAGATTGCTCTTATTCAATTTAATTACAACCACACTTCTAAACCAAACATAATGTCAATTCGACAGGTTGAGGTTTACTGAAAGTTTTACTGTAAAACTATTTGCTCTTATATATGGTTTTGTGTTCTATATGAACTAACATTGAACTGTTAAAGTGGATCATAATTTGTGGTATATAAGTACAAGGAATAGCAACAGTTTTCAGTAATTCTGCAAATTAACTTCTATGCCTATCTCACTCGCTCTTTTGTTCGATATTTTCGTAACGGTATTTGATCATGCGCGCTTATGTAAATGTTAATTGCTTTGGATATATCTACATAAATGGATTTAAAATTTGTGGAACTTATGAGATGAAACAAAATGAGGACTTAATCAAAAGTTTTACTGCATTTATATCTAGCGATAATTTTAATACTTCAACAGCCATGTTTTTATTCTTTATTTATAAATGGATGCCAAAGATAATCATTATATTTCAAACAAATTCTCGGTATTCTCGTGTATGCTCGATAAGTACTCAAATTTTTATCATTTCTTTTTCAAAAATCCTAAAATCGAAACTATTACACGGCGCCTGTTTGTCTATCTATCGTATTTTTCTTGAAATTTGACCATAATGAAAATGAAGGTTAAAGGTTAAAAAACAGATTCATTCTTGAGCTGCAGCTGAAGAAGTCTAAAATAGTGCGAGTCGAACAAACTGCCTGCGCCTAGTGATATGTTTGTTATTTTTAGGGAAACATGCTACATGGAGAGCCAAGAAATCGGGTACATCTAAGTGTTGCTTATTTTTATTGATAACAGATTCCCACGACTTCAACTATCAATATTCTCCTTTCTATTCCCACATTTTTCGTTGAGAAAAAAAAAAACATCAAATTTTTAGTGTTGTGTGCTGTGCCCGGTTAATTCACTTGAAGTAGTAAATGAAATTAACTTCATTTTATCATTTAAATTCATCTCTGAAAATTTGATATTTTCTCTTTTGATTGCAATTGCTTCCTTTCTTTCGTATACGCTAACACATTTGGAAAACCAATTTAGACGTTACATCTGATGGCATTCTTAACAATAACAATGATACGATTACAGTTTATTATCAGTAACAATCACAATAACAACAAAAATAGCAAATAACAGTGCAACGTGAACATAATCACGAACGGCTCTAATAGAAAAATACAATTTATTTTACTTCATTTTTTTTTTTTTTTTCTTCTTATAAAGCAATGGAAGTGTGAAAAGTTCGAGTTCTAAAAATTACATAAAAGATTTTCTAAAATATGAAACTTTATTTAAATATTTCTATTGCAAGTAGAAAGAATATATTATAGAGAGAAAGAGAGGAAAAAAATACACCTGATAGCTGATGTCGTTGCTGATAGCAACTACAGTAACTATGAATGGATAGAGAAAAAAATCCCAATAACTTGGACTTTCTTTTTTAATTTTTTTTAAAGAAATGATTAAGTTTGTTTGAGTGCTTATCACACACAAATTTATTAAATAACTGAAATGAAATTTCAATACTTTTTGGAACACAATCAATTAGTAAGCCTCGTCAGTGGCCATACGTTGTTAGGCTTTGGTTTACGGTATCGAAGGATTTCAATTTTAATGCCCAAAAATGTATCATAAGCCACATAAAATATAAGTTCTTAAATAACGTAAAATTGTGTCTCGATTTCTCCACGACCAGAGTTCTAAGACTAAGTTCACGTATTCAATTTAAAAGTGGAAAGAGAGGTAGAGAGAGACATTCCCTCCAAAAATATGTTTACAGTAACTAAGAATGTAAAAAGAGAATTAAAAATAAAATTTCAAAATATATTTTTAACATTTTGGAGTTATATTCAATATTTATATACTTGTGTTTTAACCTATTTCAGCAGCATGATTTGAAAGATCCTTTTTGAGTGCTTTTGTTATTGTCATTTATTCTATTCGAATTATTTGTTAGCACTTCACCTAATTTAAGATCAATATTCATTTGACAATTCATGTGATACGCAAAACCGCGGCTTATTCTGCTTCCTTCCATAAATGTTTCTTTACATTCAATTCTCTTAGTGCTTCTTGCAGTTTTTTTGGTATCAGTTCCATTGAAGAAAGAATAATAGTAATTATAGCAACGTGTACTTATTAGGAGCTCGCATTTTATCCCTAGCATCAGGTGTCATATTTTGGTAGACGTGTTGTGACTTTCCATGTGCTTTATCCCAGTCATACATCCTCGTTCTCCTGTGATATGCTGCATTCACTTTATTGCGCTGCATTCACTTTACTGCGCTGCATTCACTTTACTGCGCTGCATTCATTTTACTGCACTGCATTCACAACGTTATTGACCTGTTTCATGTGAGGCTTCTTGATGATATGTTTTATATAGATTTTGTGAATACTACTTTATGTTGTGTTGCAATTCCGTTTCCGCGAACAACCGTCTGATATTAGCCGATTGCTACAGTCCTATGTACGATTTCTTTAATTAATTCATTGAGGACGAGAGAGAAGATAGGATTTTGCAAGTCATTTATCTTACACTTAATTACTGGTTCCTATATTTTTGTGAGATCGTTGCTAATTTTTCTAACAATTCGTTCAAAAGATGATTCTGAAACCACCTAAAATGTATACATTCTTGATCAGTATGAAATTCGGTACGTCTATCCATCTGTCTGGCTGCTTAACTATCTAATGTCTGTAGCAAACGTTTTCCTTTGCCGCAAAAATGAAGATATCGGCTACAAATTTGGCAAAAGCATTGGTAATTCTTTCACCGTCACGCCCACCTATTAAAATTTATTTATCCCCTCTTTTTAAATAAATGTGATGAGTATAAAAGATTCGGCATAGTCGAATATGTTTTTTTTTTTTTGTTTAAGTTAAATACCTAATTATGCCGCTCATATCTTATGGAGCTATCGTATGTAAGGAACTTGATTGCGTTTCCAAAAAAAAAAAATACAAGACGTCCTTAATAAGTGTGCTAGACATGTTTATAATAAGCGGAAATAGAAGAGGATATCTCAGTTTTCAGTGACCATCTTGAATTCCGACCTTCTAATGTATCTTAACATTAGAATTTTAGTTTTTCTCCTTAAGCTCATCCGCACTTAAACACCCTGATATTTATAGGTTCGCTAGATCAGAACTGACGATAAATTTAATCCCGCTTGACCATAAGTTTCTGTCAGCATCAAGACTGTTTTTTTTTTGTTAATTTCGTACAAAGTTGTGGAATTCGTTGCTACTTCCTATTAAGATGTTTAAAATGGTAAGCCCCAAAAGGGTTTAAATTACCTTTAAGGGCTTTTTACAATTTATAACTATGTCCATACCGTACAACTTAGTTCACAATTGTTTACAATCGTGCCCTAAGAGACTTTATAGTCTTATTGGCACCTAAAACTTTAATTATTATGGTAACGATTATTATTCTATTACTATTATTATTAATGATTAATAAACTAAATCAAAACCAAACTAACTACTGCTGCCAAGGCGGGTTTATTTTATGCTACCTACAGGCAAAGAAAGCTTCGGAGATCATTCTTTCTTTTCCTAACTTTCCAAATTTTTGATAGATCTCGTACCACGAAATTAGTCAATTTTTAGTGACAAATCTTTAAAACCATCACAAATCAAAATTAAATCTAAATCATATTAAAAAAAAAGATACTTTTATATTGCATACACACACACAAATGTTGTTTAGTAATGTTTAGTAATGCTTTATTTTATTGTGTTATATAATTCATAACTTATTTTATTGTTTGTCGCAATATATCATAAAGATTCTCCACAAAACACTTTCTTCTCTATATTTCGCATTTTCTTCTTCTGTCTCTATCTACTAAATTAAACTTAAAATTAATCACCATAGGTATCGTGTTCAATTTTAGATTTAGTTACCCCCAAGTGTGTGTTTGTGTGTGTTTTATAATTAATTTCCATTGATTTGCTTTAATTTTGATTCCACGTACACAATCAAAACACCATAATTTACATTTGCCGCTCCATGGGTATAATTTAACTTATCATCATCACTTGCCACTGGTAATTGTAAGAGAGTATATCTTTGTTCATCGACAAGTAGATATCGACCAACACAAGCATCACTATTGGATGTTAAGCCACCCGTAATAATATCGCAATAAATCCCAGGTGGTAAAGAAGTGTAAAGTTTCTTATTGAACATCCTTTCAGAATCATTGTTTATTGCCACGAATGCAATATGCCCACGACAAAAGGCTATTTGATTAGGACCATTAGTTTGAAAGTACATAACATTGTTGTCTCGTAGATTTCTTGCATTAAAGTAATTGGCAAATGCCACCATACTTAGTATAAATGACCAACGATGTTCACATATCCAACCTGAAGCTGGTTTGCACTGATAATTTGCATCAAATTCAGGAGCACGTATGTAGTCGCTATCATCTGTAGTCACTCTTGGTGCACCACGTTTTACATCAGTGTCAGTGTAATAGTATGAGCTCATAATCCGCTTTAAACGACCGTACGGATGCGCCAACATGAATACGTTCGCTATAATGTATTTTGTTCGTTGTTTATGTGTTAACACTCGATAACGATTGAGTTCGGTTACTAATCCTCGTTGTTGTGTATCGTGAGAATCTACGAATACTAAAGCATTTTGATGTGACAAAAATCCCATCGCTGGCCCCCAATTTACTAATGAAGCTAAAGGTGTAGATTTATAATTTATTATTTCCGATAATTTTATCGCATATAAGTATTCAGTCACCATGCCAATCGGTGTATACTCAGTCCTAGAAAATGAAATTTTAAATAAATTAATTTTGTATCACAATTGTAAACAAAATTTACTCATTTTTGAATACAAAGAATACTTAAATACTTACTTTGATATACTGTCCAAACCCAAATCGATGATGTCATGATAGAAAAAAGGCCTAGAACCAATGGAAAAGTTGAAATCCACGTTTAAGTCGTCCAGATTATCAAAGATATACTTATTTGATAAAAGATAATAAAGAAAAATGATTTTAAAAAGAATTAAAAAGATCAATACAACGTAAACGTACTTTTAAATCCTTAGGCCATACATACTTAGCCGAATCAATACGAAATCCTGCAACACCCATTTTTAAGTAGCGATTTAACATTAAAATCATTTTCTCTTTAACCCCATATTGATTATGATTTAAGTCAGGATGTCCATCCTTCTGGCAATTTCTCATCTCATGTGCATTCATTGAGTTATTGACTACACAAAACTTATGAAAATCATTCTTTTCAAATGGTACGCCCGGATAATGATAGTCGGTAATATTAACAGTTCGGTTCAGAGACGAGAATACTACACCGTTGGAAGGTGTGTTATTATAATATGGCATCGAGAGTGAAGCCATATGATTTAAATTTACATCCGCGTATAAACGAACGCCGGCATCATTGCAAATACGGCTCATAGTCCAAAAATCTGATTCACTACCGGAACGTGATCCAAGATAATAAGAAAGCAACTCGTATCGTTCCCACCAGGGATGAGAATATCCAGATGTATTCAATACAATATGTTCCAAGACAGGAGATAACTTTCCATAAGAAATGATACAAATACGAAGACATTTTTTTATATTTAAATAAAGTCAAAAGGTTAAAGCCGGGCGAAAGTCTCAATTAAATGCTTTGTCCTTCTTCATTTACTTTCATGAAAAATACTACGCATTCATTATAACTTGTTAGCACAAAAGCAAGTTTTTTGTATGATCTGGTCCAAATTAACCAATTCAATTTTTCTATCAATGATCTTCTTACTCTTCTAAAGTAATGAAAATTAGACTACGGTTCCATAATATAAAGACTTCATATTCTTAAAAATAGGTCTCTATGGTTCAAATCTACTACAGTTAATTTTTATATCAAATTATTTTGAAAGACTTATTTGCATTGTAAAATACTAAAAATTAAACCCTTTTATCATATAAAGAGTTAATTTTCTTAGAAATGGTTATGCAGCAGATGGCTCGAAAAATGGTCCCATTTGATCCGAATTTTTCATATTTGTTTTATAAACAAAAATATCAGTTCCTACCGACTTTTATTGAAAAATATTAGAAGTTGAAATTTTTGTCACATAAAAACTCTTTTCAAACGAGGGACACTATGTGAGAAGTGGTCATAAAAATATTCAGATCGAATTCTTGGGTCAAAACCAACCAATATAACAAACCATCAAATATTTCACAAATTTCGACCTATAGGGTAAAGACAAAAAACATGAACAGACAGACAGGCATAAATTGATTCAAAAAATGTTCCTGAATCGATTGATATAATAAAAAGTGAGTCCGTTCTAAGTCCTTCCAAGTGTCACACTTACTTAAACCCGTCCAAATTTGGTATATATTATTTATAGGGTATAAAACTGAAACTTCTTTCACCACGTAAAACACATAAGTTCACGGAGAGCATAAAAGAAATATGTGTTAAAGCTCTTTAAATAACGACTGACGAAACCGAACTTCGAAACTTTGTTCACATCACTCCTGTCAAATTGCAGAACTGAAAGATTTGCTAATAGACACACCAGCAATACGGACTACGTAAATATTATCCATGTTTTTTTAAATTACTTGAATAGCGCTAACGAATTATATAAACATATGCTCCGAAATTTATTTATTTTTGCATAAATTAGGTAAAGGGGTTTAAGAAATTCGGGTCTTTGTAAGCCACAGGTAATTTTTCACTTATTTTTTTTTTTATTTATTCAATTTTTTTACCTGTACGCCTCCAAAGCCTCGTGGACCTAACACTGTGCGGCATTCATCAGCTGTATCTAGGAAAGGCCATTCCATCAAATGCACTATTACACTCCGTGTACCAAGGAAGTGGGGATTATGATACGGTGCGAACGGATTGTCTCGGATTTTGTTTTCATTTTGTTTAAAAAATGTTTGTTCGATTGAAATTTTGAAAAAAGAAAATAAAACTACCACATCAACCACTGCTAATCTTAGATGCATGTTATAAAAAATGGTGCACAACGATACTGATAAATATAATAAATTGATGATTGGTGATTCCTAAAAACTTGTTACGATTAGGCTAATATTCTCGTATGGTCGTGTAGATAAAAATGTTTTTGTTTTCTTAATTATACGTTCAATGAAATCGCTTAAAAATGAAACAGACCTATTATTAATATCTCCCTTTCACTAAGCACGCAAGCATATTGAGTATTTCTACCTGTTTAATGTCTTAATGGTTTATTTCGTGGTCTGTTGCCGTAATTCATCCATTCATAATATGTCATGCAAAGTCCTTATGCCTTCATAGTTGTCCTCATAAAAGTGAGTTCAGAGCTGTTCAAAATCAAGGAAATGTCGTACATCATTCGTCTCTATGGAAATTTTTTGTTTTGAAATTTACACCCTACACCACTTGTGGTACCGAGTAATATAAGGTTTGCGCCGACAGAAGTAATACCCAGAAGGGCACATTTTCGATCGATCTATTTATAATCATTTTCCGAGTTGATTTAAACCTATCTATCTATCTATCTATCTGATATCCGTTCATACATTTTTGTGTTTAATATACAGTTCACAATTTTTGAGATGTTACGACGAAGTTATAATACACCCTATAACGACCTAATTGAAGAGGGTTTTTATATCAAAAAATTTAATTTCTAATATTTTTTCGATAAAAATCGACAGAAAATAATATTTTGGGGTATAAAATAAATATGAAAAATTTTGATCGGGCCGGACGATTTTCTTAATCACTTTCCATGTAATCTTTCTTATAAAAGGTATACTTTACCCTTTATTCGGTAAAAATAGTTTAATTTTTAAACTTTTTGATTCAAATGAGTCCCTTATAGTAGTTTGACATAAAAATTAACAGCATTAAATGTAATTCACGTGGGGCCTTTCCTTGGACCCCACAGCATATAAGAGTCGTTCTCATTAAAGGCAAGCGTTTATATTTAAGAATTTATGATGAAAATTACCCCCTAATAGTGATTTGACATAAAAATTAACTGTACTAAATTTGGACCAAGTAAATCTATTTTTTAAATTCCACCATATAAAAAAATCCTCATGAAAACTAAGCTTTTAGATGACTAAAAAAATCTCAGTTTTAATACCTGATAATGAAAATTTGTCGATAATAGCAATTTGATGTAGAAATTCGTTGCATCAAATTTGGGACTCATAGGTCTGTAGTTCCAACTTCAACTCTTAGTAAGATTTCCATGAAACTTAGGATTTCTTCTGATAACGAAGTCTAGTTTTTAGCTTCTTCAGACAAAAATAGTCAAAACATAAGACAAGGTCTAAAAGAAAAGTTAAATTTTCTAAGTTTACTCGTTAGATGTTAATGGTGTAGGGTATTTAATAATTGGCCTTACTCGACTATAATGGTTTCTCACCATATAAAAGCACAGAACATATGCATATCAAAAATATATCAAAAAAAACATTTCGTGAATTTGTATCCAGTCAAAATGCGAATAAACACTACACTACTACACACAAATTTTTCATTAATGCATACGTCCAATGAAAGTAGGGAAGCCTTGAATTCTACATTCAATGTGAAAACAATATGCTTTTAATAGAAGTGTTAGAAGGCGCCTTAGTCTGCGTTCTTCTTACCAAGAATAGTGATTTGAAACAAAAGAAAAAACAGACACGCTTATATTATATAATAATGGGTTGACGACTAAGTAACTGCCGATTTCACTTGTAGATGTCTCTCACCCCCATTTTTATGATAACCGCAAATGTTATGATCTTCTTCTTCTTATATTATGATATCCGTAAATGTTATGATCTTCTTCTTCTTATATTAAGATATCCGTAAATGTTATGATCTTCTTCTTCTTATATATGTCAGCTGTCATCCTTATTTAGCTTTACAAGTTCATTGCGTAGATATTTTCTTAAAGTTTTTTTTTACCTTAACATTAAGATGGAGGTCAAACGCGAACATTTCCGCCATATTATGCTTTATTATTTTCGTTAAGGGAAAGAACGCATTGCAAGCCGCCAAAAGGTTACGAGATGTGTATGGTGATGAAGCCTTTGAAGAAAGGCAATGCCGAAACTGGTTTGAAAAATTCCGTTCTGAAGATTTTTCTTTTAAAGCTGACCAACGTTCAGATCGACCAATTGAGCTTAATCAGGATGAAATCAAAACCATCATCGAAGCGGAGCGTCATGTAACTACACGGGAGATTGCAGAGAAGTTAAATGTTTCACTTACAGCCGTTGAGAAGCATTTAAAACGTGTCGGTCTCTTTAAGAACCTGGATATTTGGGTTCCGCACGATTTGAAAGAAACTTATCTGACAAAGCGCCTTAACGCTTGCGAACTATTGCTTAAACGCAATGAATTCGATCCGTTTTTAAAACGAATCATCGCTGGACACGAAAATTGGATTGTGTACAACAATATCGATGGAAAATGATCGTGGTGCATGCCTAATGAGTCATCGTAAACCGCTTCAAAGAACAACATTTTGTTATCAATTTGTTGTCAATTTGGTGAAATTGAAAAGGTCCAGTATATTTTGAGTTGCTTCCAAGAAACCAAACCATTAATTCGGAAATTTACTGTCGGCAATTGGACATATTGAATGCACAGATCGAGGAAAAGCGACGAGAATTAGTCAATAGTAAAAGTGTCATTTTCCACCAGAACAATGCTAGGACGAACACTTCTTTGGCCACTCGGCGAAAATTGATGGATCTTGGTTGGTATAGTCGTGATCTTACGCCATCGGATTACCACTTATTTCGATACCTGTCCAAATCCCTTTGTGATAAAACTTTCGACGATGAGGACGCTGTAAAATCTCACTTAACTCAGTTTTTTTTCGAAAAAGATCAGACTTTCTACGAGCAAGGAATTTTCAAGTTGTCAGTGAGATGGCAAAAGCTACGTCATCGAACAAAATGGGAAATACATTATAGATTAAACTTCATTCTAAGTAAAAAAAAACCTTTTATTTTATTGGAGAAATCGTCAATTACTTAATTGGCAACCCAATACATTACTTAATTTCACGTGCATCATTTCTCTTTAATAAAGGATTTGAACCTTTTAAAAAGAATGATTATTATTATAATTTAATTAGATCCATGCAATGAAATGGAGTCAAAAATAGAACTTTAGCTTCGCTTGTAAATGTTGAAGCTGATATAGAATTTGATTAACTTGCCCTGTGGCATCCACGATTGCGTAGGCAAGAAACGGGTCGTCACTTTTAGAAGTCTGTAAAAAAAAAGTTGGTCGCCATTTTTTTTCAAAGATTGAGTTTTCTCTATGATTAGTTTTATGTAGACGAGATTTGGTGTATAACCTAAGAGTAAATATCGCAAGAGTTGACTTTTAAGGTCTACGATGGTGCGAAATCAAATTAGGGGGATGGTGAATTAGTTTGCAACATATGTACAAGAATTTACCGCGGCTCTGACGCTTTTGATAAACGGTTTTCAAAATATTTATATAAAATTTGCCCTTCTTGTCATATGCGATGGACGTTATAGTCGATTTTGCTTAAACAAATTATTCTGCTAAGATTAGCAAAAGTGTTATGGTGTGCAAAACTTTTTCAAGCAATATGAAGTTTGAATGGAAGTCTTTAACTGAAGGCAATGCCCTTTCTAATGGTACTGGTGCTAATGGTACTGGTACTAATAGGAATTGGTAAGTCATTTATAAGAACCAGTCGATTTTCCACGTCCGTCATTTTCCAAATAATTAATAATAATAATTATTTTGATTTCTATATAGATATTTTTGCTCCAAAGAAGTCACAGTGCTATCGCCTTATATTCCCTCTTTGCAAACCTTTCCCAGCTTTGTATTTATTATACTTATTCAATTTTGTAATTTATTCTCCACACTTTCTCCACCACTGATCGTTATTGGCGACTACAACACTTAGAACACAATCTGGATATTTACGAGGAACAATACTCATGGTACTCTACTGGAAAGCGCATCCATTTAAAGTGATCTTTGCATTTGAAATAATGGAAAGACAACACACTTGTCCTTTTCTTCGGGGTGCATTTCCAATGATCTTCATAAACAGTGATCATTTCCTATTTATCTTTATTTATTTTATCATAAATCTTAAGCTCTCAAATGCTACTGATATTTCACCAATACAAACAAAATTTCTTCTAGAAAAACTTCATTGGATTAATTAACCTGAAGCAGATGGAGGAGATTTTAAATAACAAATCTTTTCACGGTAACTGCCATATGACTACACCTGTAAGCATTATTGCAAATTTCTTTATGTCTCAATCTAGAAATCATTTCAAATGTTGATTACGTTCTTAGTGAAACAACAAACTAACCTTGTTAAGAAAAAACCAAATAGACTTACAAGGCATCTTAACGCTCCATTTAATTTATTTAAGATCAAAAACTGTCAAATTTGAACAATATTTTAAAACTCGCTCCGTGCTCTAAGAAACGTAAATAATGGATTTTTTGAAATTTCAAAAACAGCCGGACTCACTAATAATAAACTATTACTATTATTAATAGAATTATCACGCTACAATAATAATAGCTGAGAGGATATGTGGAAGGACAGACACACATCCCCTCAACTCAACTGCAGCTTTCTAAAAGTTTTCGAATAAAACTTTGAATACCGATACAAAAATTGTTTGTTTTACAATCAGTTTAATATAATGTTTTTATTAGTATTTTTTTTTTTTTTTTGCTTATATCCAAGTAATTCATTAATTCTTCTTTTACAGAATTTTCAAAAAAAAAAAAAAAAAAAAGAAAAAGGTATTAAGCATATAACAAAATCTACATGTAAAGATTGCAACATGAAAATCAAAATAAATTAATTTAAAAAAATATTCGAATGCAGTATAAAAGAAGAAAATAAATAAATTCATCTACACTAAGGAATAATACAAAAATCAAATTTTAGTTTTGAAAAAAACTATACAGAAATTATTTTTAAATCTAAATACGTATGCATATCACGTATATTCCACGTGATCTTTTGAATATTTCTTTTTTGAAAGAATATTTAAAAAAATATGTTTAGCAATTGAAACACTTTTTCAATATTTTTTTTTTTTTTTTTTTTTTTGTATACATTCAACAATTTTTCATTTTTCATCTAATAAATAGCGTGTGCATTTAGATCAACGTGCGTGTACGCGTGTGAATTAGCTTCTAATGTACATTCATTGTTAACTTGATTTACAAATAGGTAAATAAACGAATTTGAAAATTACATTCGTACAAATTTTCTTTTGAAGCCAATGCTAAAAGAGACTACTAACTATTTGAATATCATCATAACATTTTTCAAGTTTTTTTTGCATTTTCACTTCTTCTCTTTTTCGGTTTTTCTTTTCTTTTCTTATCTTTTTATTTTAAACAATGTCGGCACTTAATATTAAATGAAAGCTGTGTGTGTGTGTGTATTCTGAGTAATTCGATTTTCTTAATATAACTCTTGTATTATTAAAATAAAAATCTGTTTCGTATTCGAAATTTTAGATAAAAATTCTTCTTTAATAATTTATTTGCCCAAATGTAATTTGCCCAGCAAATTAGTGGCCTGTTGGCTAGCCGACTCTTGTGCATGTGAAGCTGCTCCGTGAATAGTCTGCAAAATTAAGATAAATAATTTTGAAAACATTATCGAATTTGTTTTGTAAAGCTTAACATACCTTTTCCAAGTTTTCCCTCTTTTGATCAACGAACTGATTAGCTTCTTGCACTTTCTGATCAACTGCCTGGCTGGTAGCCTTCATAGCTCCATCTACGGCACCTTCAGCTTCTTTCATTTTTTGATCTACAACTTGTTCAGCAGCTTTAACCGATTTATTAATAGCATCATTTGCAGCCTTTTTTGTCTGATCAACAGCAGTAACTGCTGCCTACAATGTGAACATGAATAAGCAAACAAATAACATTGAAATGAAAATTGATCTAACGAAACCTGTTGAGAAGCGTCTGCGATATTTGCAGCCATTTGCTTAGTATTAGCCGCTACTGCATTGGCTTGATGGACGGTATTGTTAAGAGTATTCTTAGTATTATCTAAAACTGCTCCAGCCTTCTGAGCTTCAGCAGTCGCCAATCCAACTGTATCTTTAGCTTTAAAAGAAACATTTATATAAAATTATGTTTGTTCTTTCTTCTCGATGGTATACATTCTTACCCGTTCCAATCGCTAAATTCTCGGCATCACTTTTAGTTTGTTGTACTGCCTCTCCTACTTTTTTAGCTTGTTCTTCAGCCAATTTTTGGGCATTTTCCACTTTTTCTTTTGCCAATTTTTCAGCTTCATCTTTTTTCTTACTGAAAAGATTGGTGGTCTTATCACCAAGACTCTTCAATGAGGCTGTAAAAGAAATTTGTTTCGTTAATATGAAAATATTGCGTTAATTAATTACAAGTCTTTTTTTCAAATCTACTTTGTATACTACACTATGTATAGGGAAGAATTGTTGCATATCTTAATTATATGGAATATTACAGGCAACGGTTTCTACCAAAACTTTTATAATGTATGAAAAAATGAATATGAAAAGATATCTTAAACTTCAATCTCAACTTTCTTATAATTTAAATCATTTCGTTATGGTTTCAATACTTATACGAAGCTTACATTCATTTTCGACTAAGAATAATTTATAGCTTTTTCGAATACTTAGCTGTAGCTTACAAATGAAAACCGTATCGAACTTTCTCTCTTATTAAGTAAAGTATTGAAATATTAAGCGAAAATACTCCGCCGCTAATATAAAAATTTTACCTAGGTTCAGTTTTTAATCCATTTCAATATCTAAAAAGGAAATCCGATATTTAAAAAGACATCTATTTACATCCAAAGTATTTGGAAAACCTATAAGTCCGTCCTCCTGATCATTATCCAGCCATTTTGTGTTTAAACTACAGATATCAATTTTTGATATATTATGACGAAATTTGATGCACATAACATGGTTTGGCCCATGGCTCTATTGAAAATGGATTGGGATAGGAGCATTCTTAAGACTACTTCTCATATAAGGCCTTATTTTCAAAACGTTATTATATTTAAAAAAATTGCAAAGTTTAAGATTTCTTAACAAAAATCGCTATTTAATATTTCGATATATTAAACTGAGGTGAAAAGTTTGGATGGGATGAATCAATTCTTTTAAATCCTTGCTACATAATTGTTTCTACGAACAGTGGGCATTTATGCAGAGAAAAAACACAATTTTTAATATTTTCTTATGAAAATCGGTCCATAAATATTAGCTGAATCGAATTTGGGGCACGTCAGTTTATTTTTTGGACTCTGCGTCATATAGGAGTTCTCATGAAAAGTAAGCCTCTATAAAGCAAACAAGTTTATTTTTCAAATCGATATGTGACAATGCGTGAAACATGGCTCCATCATTTCACACCGGAGTTCAATCGATAGTCAGCCGAGTGAACTGTACGTGATGAACCCACTCCAAAGCGTTGCTTCACTAAAAATGCTATAACTCACATACTAATAGTGTAGCAGCAGCTGTCAAAAACGTGGCTTTTGGAGGTTAGGGCTAACTAAAAATTATATAGATTTAATACTAGTAGCGCCATCTATGTGTCAGCCTACGAACTTTTCAGCCCACCTTATATAAGGGCTTTTTAATATTAAAATATTTTTTGACAGGCGAACCTGATTGTTAAATACGATGATAAAATATTTATGATTAATTAATATTGTGTTCGTAAATAAAGTAAAGCATTTTAGGAAGACTTCAGTTCGATAAGAAATCAAATCTTTTATATAATTTTTACGTGAGCGAGTGAAGCTAAAATAGGTTTTTCTACAGTCACTGTGGAGCTCTTCATAATGTAAAATATTGCAGTTTAAAAATTTGCTCTTTTCTCCTGGTTCCTTGTTTCTTTAAAGCTTTCGTCATTTCCAAATTACTCAGTCCCACAAAATTTAGTGAGGAAAAATATCTTTAAAATATAAAATAGTTTTGTAGAAAACTCATTAAATTAAAGAACGTAATTGACATCCATTCATTATTTATTCGACATCAGGCGGCCTGTTTGCATTTCTTGATGGTCTCCCAGTTGTTTTATAATCTTTTTTTTTTTTACATCAGACGAGACACGCAGGGTTCGTCGGTGGTCGGAACGTATTATATTTAGAAAGCAGTTTTATTGGTTTTATTGTCAAAATGTTATCAACTGTTTTTACTGACATAAAGTGTTTAGAAAATTGTAATATAAAGCTAATACGCTTGTGGAAATTTGCATTTTTTTTTTTAATCTGAATCATTCTCCCTTTTTGTCTGTACAATCTTTTTGCTTTCTTTTATATATTTCCCAAATAAAAAATAATACGAAAAAATTGCAATAAAAACAAAACACAACGCACCAGGAAGGAGTGTAGCGTTAACTGACATATTTGGTCAACTTAGTTTGACGACGTTACCATAATTAGTGAATTTCCGGATCGTGGAAATTTTATTAAGTGTGCGGTTAGTTTGACTTAAATCTATTTAAACATAAAATTCTGTGTTACCCCAGTCCAGTTGAATCTTTGTGATATAAAACTTTAAATTAATATAGCTCGATTGGAATCTGGAGAATATCTGCGTCATATTTCAGATAGTATGTAATTATCCACTGGTATCGGTGGAGCTGAATCGATTATTTAATCCATGCTAAATCTTATTGATTACATTTTAAAACATAGTAGTGTGGGTGTATTAAGAGAAAATTTCAAAAGAAAATCGAAGGTAAAAAGAACATCGAAATTCGATTATACATTTCGGAAGTTGTAACATTCAGAATACGCTTTGAAAGGCGCTCGAAAGTGTACATAAGTGTGCGTATAAACCTTACATTAAAAGACCCACTTAATTACATTACATTTGTAATCTTCAAAGGTATGTCACGTTTCCTGCCAAATTTAGAAGGATTTTAGTTAACAAATATTTTCTCGCAGTATCAAGAATGATTTCCATTAGACATTGCACAGCTGGAACAAAAACATAGGGCGGAAAAAAATGGGTGAAAGACTTCTAGAAGATCAAAACTTCATCTAAAGTATCCAAACACTTTGGAGGATTTCGCAAAAAAAACGTTAGTAAAGCAGTACATTAATTTGATGCCAACGTCGAAGTCGTGAAGGAAAAAATTAAAAGAGGGAGCGATGTATGCGCGAAGACACAGTTTAGAATGTGAAATCGACTCTGTTCTGAAAATGACAGAGTTCTCATAACATGCTTGACAAGAGAAGTGTCAAAAATAATCCAGATAATCACAGAAATCTCCTGTGGTGGAATAATTCAATTGAAAGAAATTTTGGCGGCAAGCTTTTTGTTTAAAATGATCGCCTTACCCAACTAACGCGAAGACATGCTCGATCTTTTATCTTTTATGCTTTTATAAAAAGGCTTCACATCATCCAGTTTAAGAGAGCTACGTAGACATCACCAAAGCTGAGTTTTTTTCAAGCCTCTTCGTTTCGCCCTTACGCAAAACGTGCTGTGAGAGATGGGATGCGTTGAAGCGGAGAACCGAAGTCACAGCCAAAGCCAAAAGCTACAACTTGAAAATAAACAAACATCAAACTGGACTGGGTGTAACTAAAATATCAAAACGCAATATGAAATCCATGACGTATTTCAAAAGATTTGTAATCAAAGAATTTACTCAAACAAAGTAAATTCCATCGTAATGATACTCGAAAATAGTGTAAAACTGAGAAATGCAAATAACTTGATTTTATTCAGATTAACGGGTGAAGCGTATGCTGCGCTAGTAGTTGGTAAAAACGATTTCTGAAAACTATTTTTCATTAAGTTGATACACGTCCAATATATTATATTAATTGATATTCTATTCGAGAAGTTCCTCTATGGATGATAAATAAAATTTGTTTAAAAAATAGTTATAACTTGAAGATTAGACTTTTACGAAAGATTGATAACAAGAGCAACTTACAGGAGCAAAGTTGAGGCTGTTGAATTGAATTCTTAAAAAAACGAATACCAAACAAAGTCACGCATGCTCACTCACTCTGAAGTCACTATAGAAAAAATCCAATTATCCTTTTCAACCCAAGAGTAACATTATATGCGAGCATATATTTCCATAGAAAATAAAAGAGAAAAAAAAGTCTTTGTCTGTAAACGAGGTGCCTCTGCCCAAATTGTGTTACGTGTTTAACATTCGTCTTAACTCGTTTTTTATTTTCTTTATAGAGAATGCGCATGTTAGTTTTTTACGCTATTGTTTTTATTTTTATTTATTTTTTTTTTTTTCTGGTTTTGTGTTTATTACTATTGATGATGATGTCATCTATTTAATTCAAAAGGAACGTATACATTCTATGCGGTAGAGGCGCCTCTGTATACTTGAAAATATTTAAGATATTTATATATATATATATAATAGCGATGTTGAGACTGTCAAATTTATCCCTAAGAAAAAAAAAAAAAATAAATGAAAACAAGACGACATAATCTTTTGTAAAAGTAATTATCAAAAAAAAGGTTTACAGAGTCAATTATAAAAGAAAGGTTTACAGAGTCAATTATAAAAAAGGTTTATAATGAGGGTAAGTTTTAAAAGAGTCTTCCTTAAATAAAGACAAATTTAATGACGAGATAACTGTTTGCGTCCCTATCTGAACAAATAGGTTTAAATATGCCTTGCGGGGTGTAACATTAAATACGATCGATTTATGATGAAAACTTTTATAATTATAAATAATAATTTGTGAAAATAACAGCAAATCTTATATCTTGTGGGCCTAGAGACCAAATCCATTTGTGTTAGAAAAATATTAAAATTTTATAACATATGTTTAAACTCAAAACTCTTAAAGACATTTCTTCTGTGTTCGGTATTTAAAACAAAAAGATACATTATATCAGATATTTTTTATTCGTGCATTCGTATATACTTAACCCGAATTTTTCTTTTTGTTAACTTTATAGATAGATAATGCTCTACTTAATTTAACTCCTTTTTTATTTATTCGTTTTTTATAATTTTAAAAATTCATTAATGTTCTTCTTATGCTCTATATCCCGCTTAAATATCTTAACCTTCCTCAAGTTATCTTATAAATTAATATTTATAACTTAATACATTAATAATAAATACAAAAACAAAATACTTAAAATCTCAAAACTCTTAAGAATTTGATTATTTCAGGCTTTGTTTCCAGTATAAGAGAGGTTTACTTATCTTCTCATCGTAACATTTTTCTATGACTTAACTAACAAAATTTGTTAAAAAAAAAAAAAAAAAAAAAGTTACGCGTTTAAAAAAACTAGCGCATAATTTACTTTCATGACCTTATAACCTTCAAAGGAGAAAGAATTCTTGAACTTGACCAAATAATGTATATAATGAGTCATCGAATTGCGCAATAACAACAACAATGCTCAACACTCAGTAAAAAAAAAAATATTTTTCCCTTATAAATTCAGGCAGATAGACAAACAACCAACCGACCGTAAACGTTTATTTGCGCAGTTGATGCGCATTAAATGTAATCATTATTACATATATATTAAATGATGAATTATAGTGGTAGCGGTCGTCGCCGTAGTGTTCTAGTGTATGCATAAAGCGCCCCCTTGCGTATGTATGTAAATCTTTGATTATCGAACGTCATTTAGTCTTAGCTTTAGTTACTTGTGTTTTTTCTCGTTGTCGATAGACTTCTGCAAACTTTTTGGATAATTTTCAAACACAGCTTATTCTCAAGATTGAAGATTAAGTTCAAAATTAAGAAAACAAAAATTTCATGACCTTAAGTAAAACATTCATTGTATCTTAGTAGTAGTTTGCATGAAAAATATTTATGCTAACCAGACGAAGAAGTTGCAGAACAGATGTTGAACTCTGTGTTGATTTTTCTTGTTTTTTTTTTTTTTTTTTTTTTTTATGAACCAGTTTATCAGTTCGTATAAAAATTCACACCTCTCATTACTTCTCTCCGAAGCAGTTACAACGTTATAAACAAATCCATCTATAATGTAATTTATATACTAACTCGTTTAATACGAATATACATACACAATACCAGAAGTTGCTGTCAGGTAAAGACCTATTTTTCATAAAAAAAAAAAACACATACACACACACAGAACAAAGCTCTAAACGTAAATCGATGAGTTTCACATTTAGCTGAGCTAATTTTCTTGCTTTATCTTACCATATTCTACATTCGCATGTAAACCAGAACGTTATAATAAAAATAAATAAATAAGATAAATTGTCAATGGATGGATAATATCTCTGCAGAGACAATATTGATTTTTATATTAATCTATACGTAAGCCTATCGTAACGTTAAGACGTCATTTTAAAATATAATATTTTCAGTTGCAACTTATTGACTCTTACTACTTTACTATTGAACTTCTATGTAATTTGCAAATGTATAATTATGTCATCGACTTTAATCATGTGTCATCTTGTTTGCTTTTGACATGACATTCCGGGGGTCTCTTTATATTTTTTTTTCTTTTTCATTCATATGTGATTAACAATATTTCGAGCTTATTGGATTTTGCAAGCATAGCATAATGTCTTCAAAAAGTCTAGTATTTGCGTAAGCCACTGAATGTAACTGTTCGTTCTAAACAAAAGGGATATTTGAATACGTGCCCTAATCAAATAGTTGCACTGTAGGTGTACCTTTCGAACGAAGTAAACTTTTTTCTTATTTATCATCAAATGATTGGCGAAAGATTAAACTATAATCTCTGAAAACAAAAAGGACATTTGAATACGTGCCCTAATCAAATAGTTGCACTGTAGGTGTACCTTTCGAACGATGTGAACTTTTTTCTTATTTATCATCAAATGATTGGCGAAAGATTAAACGATAATCTCTCATTCGTATCAAGATCTGTGTGTGCTAACTCCTTTTAAATTAAAAATTTTTTAAAAATATGAATCAAATATTGTTTTTGATCTATTCAGAGATTTCCGAATTCTCTGTTCCATATGATCTTCACGCTTTTTTTTATTCAAAAATTGCTTTTAACAAAAATAGTGTGGTTTTCTTTCAAGTCAAAGTCCTTCGAAAAGGTGAAAGTTATGTTTTCTTGAAGGACAATCATAGAACCGCAAACTCTCAGATAATGGCTTACAATCCAGACCCAAGCTCTTTCCGGTCTACAATGTTCAAGACTTTGCATGGCAAACGACTTATCATCAGGTATACAGCGGTATGCCTACGTGTACCAAAATCATTAAAAAAATTGAAATTAATATATAATCTTGGGTTACACCACAGTACACAGCATGATTTCGACCCTAGAGCAAATATCGATTGCTGTGGAAAGCGTTCTACGTTGGTATTCATATACATATATACAGTTACAGAACAATATGCCGAAGTGTAACTGAAGTCATTACAAACTAACGAAATGAAATTTTTTACAAATTGTCGTCATGATATCGTTATACATTCAAACATACTTAAAATAAAAAAGAAATTAATTTTTTTGTGTTTGGGAACATAATTTATGGAAACAAAAATTAATTCTACTCCGATTTTCTAGACATCTAACTTTATGATATTTATAAAAGGAGAAACCTTCGTGCACAAGCAAAAAACTTTTATCTAAAAACGATCCTATCGTATCTACAAGTATGCATCGTTGCATAGGGTATAAGCAAAATCATATTTAATGCAAAAGATAATTGAAAAAAAAATGAAATGAAAATATTTGGAAAACAAGTGAATTTAACAAACAAGTGAATTTAACAAACAAAAAAGATAATAAAAGTAAAATGTAGAGAAATGTATTGGAATATATTGGAATAAAATGTATGCATGGCGTTTAAGACAACATCGTACTTATCGCGAATGAACAAATTTCATCTAATAAGATTTCATCAAAATAAGATTTCAAACACAATAATCGGGAAAAAAAATGTGGGAACTAATTTAATGAAATTCATCTAAACTAGAAGTTTTAAAAGCGTAACTATAGAACTTGAAAAAGAATTTGATGCAAAGAAGTAGAAGAAAAAAAGAAAAAGGTTTAAAAAGAGAGAGAAAAGAGAAAAAGAGGTATACAGAGAGAAAAAGAAAAACGAATACTTACATTTGGAGCTGTCTGCGTGTTTTTAAAAAGTTTTAAAAAGAATTTTTGTTTTATTATTAATAGAAATATAAAGCGAACTTTAAAAAAAATTTTTAAAAATTAATTCCTATCAAATGAAAATGATTTCTTTGTGTGCTCCTCTTTTATTCTAATCAATTTAATAACGATAAAGTGTTCATTAGTAGGTGATATATGTAAAATATGTACGCACTCGTATTAATGGAACCAGGCATGCGCATATGTATGTTACGTATAATTCATATTCATATACATGAGAAAGTAAGAAAGAGTTGTGTATTCGCCTTAAAGCGAATCGTAACTACTCTCAGACATAAGCAAATATATAAAAGTCGCATTATAAGTTTAATTAAATGACTTTGATAAATATTTGTATCAAGCGTTGTGTTGTGAAAAATATACTTGACAATTAGCTTTAAAGTATAACCGTTCTTCTTGCTTTGGTTTATTAATTTTTTCACCTTTGAGCTTTTCGGTTTTAGAGCTCTTAGCACGTCTCATAAATCTAATTGTCTAAGTCTAAGTGATATACCCACATATATCACAATTTCTTCTACTTTTGAGAATTCTAGCCCTTTCAACCTATATAAACAATTGGAACATAAACAAGTAAGATCTTAAAAAAGGGGGAACAACTAAATTGTAATAGGCGGGTTTGGCAATAAAAGAACTTCAAATGTTTCTGCCAAATTTGAAGCCAATATCTTCGTTTCTGAGATCAGGAGAATGATTACCACAGACATTAGATAGTTAAGTAGCCAGACAGATGGACGGACATACCGATGGATACGTCGAGATGGATTCCAAATTTAACCCTGAACAAGCATCTAAACACTGTACGGGTCTTCTGAAGACTTCTTCTGACGAACGTTTGCAAACGTTTCCACAAAAAAATTTAATTTCAATATTCTATTATATCGAATGGGCGTGGTCGATCCTTACCGTTTTTTGCACAGAGGTTATGGGATAGCTAGTGCAATATTTGTGCAAATTTTTATAGATCTCTGTGAGAAATAAAGAAAAATCCAATTTTTTTTACTTCCAAAAACAAAAAAAACTGTGGGGTCGTCGTTGGATCGATTTGATCCATTTTCAATACCAACCTGCGTGCAAGAACTTCCAAATTTGAAGACGATACCTTCATTTTTGCGACCAGGAGAATGTTTACCACAGACATTACACACACAGACGGATAAGCGGACAGAGGGACATGCTTAAATCGATTCTAAATTTGATACTAATCAAGAATATATATACTTTGTGGGGTCTCCAAAGTTTCCTTTTTATAGTTACAAACCAAATGACAAAATGAAAAATGCCTTTCATCTTCAGTGGTGGGCTTAAAAAATGAACTCTTGTATCCCGGTTTTTTTGCGGAAATTAGACCGACCGATTTACTACTATGGCCACAATGAAAAGTAACACTTTTTTTTTTATCTATTCCTATTTTATTCAATTGCTTACTGGTAAGTATAGTAACAGCATAAGCCAAACAACTTTGCTTTGAAAATTCTGAAAAAGTACTTATGGACACAAAAATTAGAGAGAAGTAGAGCTTGCAATAAATAAGCAAAATATGTTTACATTTTCGGATCGAATTCATAAAAGGTCCTAACGAATACCTGTGCTACTCAAACTGTGCTTTCTCAAAAATATCTCCGCGAGGTCATAAATTTTCGTTACGTTTGATTTCTTTTATATATTTGCTTAACACTTATGGGCATGTCTGTATGCAAATCACAGGGATTTCTTGATCCTGTAATTCTAAAAAAAGAAATAAGTTAAGTCGACTTACATCGATATATCGGAACACATTTATTTAAAGGTTTTTTTTTTTTTACAAGTAAAGACACCTACACTTTGCGAAACGTTACACGCTTTACAAGCATTTTTTTGACGCTCGACAGTTGAAATGAGTTAAACCGCTAGTTCCAATGTTAAGTGAAGCGTTCATATTGTAAACAAATTAGTTTATAAAGGTATATCTCTCTTAGTTTGCACTTCTCCATATATATTTCTTGAAACTGCTTGGTGAAATGCCCTAATACGCTAACCGCAAATGTATTTGAATACTAATATGTAACTCATATTTGCTGTCACATACGATGAATAGCGACACGATTATATGAATTTTTCATTGCGTTCCAGAAAATGCTCATTCAAAACGTAATAAAGTATGTATGCTTTCTATCAACGTAAGATTTGGAAGGAAAACGAGTCGTAATGAATCGGTTAATAATTAACGCAATTAAGTAAAAAAAAAAAAAAAATTTGGCGGTATTCGTCAACATAGTCTTTTCTTTCAAGAAACAGAAAATCAGTCCAACACTTCTCCAAGCTTTTGATATTTTTTTTTATAAAATAATTTATCAACACCCTCAAAAGACAGTTGAAACAGTCTGATCCAAATGTTTTCTCTTGGAATATACTTTTGAGAATTACGAGAAAAATATGGTCGCAAAGATTTATACATAGGGAATAGCGTAGATGGAACAATAATTCTAACTTCTATTCATGCCATTTTGTCAATCTTGTAATATCGATATATTTTAATTACTTCCTAAACAAAACTCTATAATTACTAAAAAAACAAATTTTTCATTTTACTTTTACTAATCGTAATCCCTTTTCCCAACTATTTTTTCGTGGCTATATCTTTCACTTGCGGCATCTATGCGTAACGAAATTTAATATCCCAGTCTTGCTACTACTAAGTTCAATGTCAACACGAAGCAAATGGGGTTTTAGAAATGACAGAGTTACAATTTTATACTTAACGCGTAGTTTTTTCTGTATGAATCAATTTTTTTTCTAAAATTTTGCTTTATAGGCACACACATAACGTTCGATTTTTGTAATGTTTTTGAATTTAATTTAAGCGAATCCCGAATTCAAACTTGTTCCTGGCAATCAAATATGTTTCGTTAAAATATGTTTATTGAAAAAGCTTCCACTAAATATGTGTTTTTGTGAGCGATATACAAACGTAAATATCAAAGTAGTATGCCCTTAATCTCCGTGTATGTGCATAAAAGTAATGAAATTCTGCACAGCAATGATGGATGACTAATACAATGAATTACATGAATTGATATAATTTACATAAACTAATTTTAGTTATTATATGTGTATGTGTATTTTGGAAAACGAATTTAAAGTATTTCAAATCTCAATCGTATCGAAGAAGAAGAATACTTCATATATTCATAATTTATTATACCTGTGAAAGAGCTGAACATTTTTATTCTTTGCAAACTTTAATATATAATTGAATATAAATTTTTCAATGTTTGAATTCAGTTAAGTATGATCTCACTTGCTGGTATTTTTATATTATAGAATTTTCTTTGTTATATTGTCTTTAATCGGTTCCTTAAGCACGACCGTTCACACCGTAAACACGTTATACATTGAATTTAATATTTATACTCAGTTTTCTTAGTTGCACGCTAATGTACAAATCACTCAATAAACTTGTATCTATATGCGCAGCATTTCATTGAGAGGGCACAGTAAGGTAAAGTTTAAATCAAATGAGAAAGAAGTGGCCAATAGGCAATATTTTCGTACATATCGATATATGTACGAAGACAATGATGACAATGATGAAATAGAGTAAGGCTTTTTTTTTTGGAATAAATGATGTAATGTTTAAGTTCTTTCATTTTGGCAAATTTTTGTCATTTTTCTTATTTTGTTGTTATTTGCTATGAAGTTGAATAATTTGTTCTCTTTCATATTGAGAGATTTCAACAATCGCTTTTTCGAACATAATTTTACGAAACTTTTAAGCATCAGTTAGTAAATAAATGCGGCACCATAATGAAACCCACTATATTTTAGCAACAATAATGCGTCATTATAAGCTTTTTCGATTAAAAGTCAATATAATTACAATTTGTTTAATTTTATTAGATTTATAATTTAAATAAAACAATTTCTGCTCTGAATTCAATACAATTTTGTCCCATATAGCGTAACAAAAATTTCGGTTATTACGGCATATTTGCCTTCAAGTATTGAAATATGAAATTTGTACATAAATGTTTTGATTTTTGAACATTATTGTTTAGATTCCACAATCTGGTAACATTTTTTTGACGAACTTTCCGTTTTAAAATTTACAAATCTGGTAAGACTGCTCTTCATTCACTCTTATATTTTTTTAAGATACAGGTCATGTCATCATGTAACTACAGACTTTCTTTAGCATCATGTAACAATTCCACTAACTTTCATTATTGTGACTGAATTTTGAGTTACTGTGAATTAATAAATGAGAGAACCGTAAAAAATAAGAGAAAAATTGACCTTTATTTGTTTTCTATAAGGAAACTGCATACGGTAAAGAATAATAAAAATGCAACATTAATTAAGAACAGAATTTTACAAAATTTTGTTTTCGAAATTTTTAATTTCTTAAATGTATTTCTTCTCTTTTATATATAAATATACATGCATTGACTGTTGAACAAGTGTAATTGAAAAACATAAATCCGTTGAAGAGTATAACTAAAGAATATGAACCTGTTGAAAAGTGTAAACAGCAAAACACAAAACGTTGACTGATTGCATTTAAATTCATCGAGCAAACACCTCGATGAGTGGGCTGAAAAATGTGAAGACTCAGCACTTTTGAAATGAGTATTTTTTCGTATATTGAACATCACTTTTTAGATGAAATAGTTTTTTAGTTAGTATGTAAGAAAATATTTAGTTGTAATAAACTTACCGAAATAACAACTTTTTTGAAAAATAATTTTGTTTTTTTCTTCTTTTGATTTCGATTGATTTTCTTTTTATTTGATATATGTACGAATTTTTTCGTTTGTTTTCTAAGATTTCCTTTTTGAAGATGCGATCGTATCAGATATTTTATTCAGATTTGATAGTAGGATAAGAGGGAAATACCAAAACGGGCTAGTCAGAAAACTGATGTACTCTGCAGTGCATGAGGAGTTGTCTATAATGTTAATATTATCCTTGCACCTGGTGTGGCTGAACATCATGATGATGAAACGCTTGGCGTATGGACTTCGAGATATTAGATATTGATATGAAGTACAGTATATTTTGTCTTGCGGATAGAGGGGTAAGAGATTCTCGATAGATAGAAATGTTATTTATAGGAGACTGTGCAACTTATCTAGCCAATTCTAGGCCAGAGGTGAAAATATCCACTTCGTCTGCTTGTCCTAGAGACTATCGAAATATTCTATAGACTCAAATACATATGACCTTATGGGGAATCTTGAGAGACGGGTTTGGATGGTATGTTCTTCAAAAATAATTTTCTCTTCTAGAATTCCTTTCTTTTTTTTTAATATCTTTTATTTTACACAATAATCTTTTCTTTGTTGCCTTATGATGGCCTCCAGTTTTAAACATCGTTCCCTAAGAGTGCCGTTCTCTTTTTGCAAAATATCTATGGTAGCGTCCTTCTTTTCAATAGCCTGTTGTACTCTGTACAGAAAACAATAAGGAATATTTGAGCTGATAGACAATGAGACAAAAAATTATTTTAAATGCCCACCGTTTGTGGATTTGCTGAATTTCTTGATCTCGTTCATTTTTGAATCCTTGCATATCGTTCTGCAACTCGCTTTTCAAATGCTCTCGTAGTTGTTCGCGTTCGTTGAGAAAGTCTTTGCACATCTAAACGATACGAATGGCATATAATCTTAAAATTTTGCTAACTCTAGACAATTGTCTATTTTACCTTTTTACTATGTTCCAACTCCATCTGCATCTGTTTAATATCAGCTTGAAGATTTTTTACTTGAGCATCGGATTCCGCTAACTTGTTACGAGTCGTAGTAAATTTCTCTCTTATAGACTTTTCCACAGTTTCGGCTTCTTGTAAATCTTTTTCGTATTTTTCTTTTAAACGACTATTCAATACGAAACATATCAAAACACAATCAGTTAGTCAGGACTCGAATGAATTATCTCTTACCTTGTCTTAATTTCAAATTCTTCATTATTCTTCAAAGCTTCTGTATCCATTCGTTGTACAATGGAATCAATTTGTCTATCTCGTTCAGTTCTATAATATTGTCTAATAGCATTCTCTTGTTCCACTTGTTGCATTTTACAGTTATTCTCATACTCTTTCTTCCATACTTCGAAATCAGTTTCGTACTGTTTTTCAATAGTGTTTAGGCTGTTTTGGTACTTTTCTTCTTGTTTTAACATTTTTTCCTGTAATTCTTTGGTAGCTCGTTGGAATTCCAGCTCTTTTTCCGTTTGCCATTGTGATTTTTTGTTCTGCAAGTCTTCTTCCCTAGTCTTTAAATCATTTAAAAGTTGTTCTTTTTCTGCATTGAAATCTTCAATAAGTTTTTGTTTCTGTTTATTAAAAATTCCCCTTTCCTCCTCTATTTGTTTTTCAAATCTTGTGTACAGTTGGAAAATTGATTGAGGAATTAAAAATTTTAAAATTTAATATAGGAAAATATATGTAGGATATATATAGGAAATTATTCACCTTTCTCTAATCACAGTTCTCTCCTTAGCTATTACAGATTCTCTATCTTGTGTACAAGACTCTCTTATGCTATTTTCAATTTGTTCATGCTTTAGCCGTGCCTCTTCGAGAGCGTCTAATAAATGTTGCTGATGCTGACTTTTCAATTCTGTTAATTCTTTTAGATGACTTGTTGACATCTTATTAATTTCCGCTTCTAGACCTTTGACAGTAAGTTCCTGCAAATTTATGAGTAGATTTTGCTGACTTTCTTTCACAATTGTGAACTTACTTTTATTTTCTTTGTGTTTTCTTTGACCCAACGTTCTCTACGTATTTTTTCACTCGCCAAAATATTTTCTTTAACTCTTACAATTTCACTTTCCAATTTGTGTTCCCAAGCTTGATTTTGACTTTCCAAACGCCTTGTTAGAGCAGCAACTTTCTCGCAAAGAGATCCTTTATCTTTAAGCAACTGATTATTAAAAATAGGAAAAAATCTGAAATATTTTCTTTAGAAGTCTTCATTTTATTTTCTTACCTGTTCTATAAATCCCTGGTGTCTGCGTACAATTATCTCATAGTGTTTCTTTTGTTCTCTCCGAAGTTGGGCTGCGTTTGCTTTTTCAGATCTCAGGCTCTTTTGCTGTTCAGTACGAATTTTTGATACGTGTTCTTTGGAAAGCAATAATGCATTTGCTAATTCATTGGCTCTTAAGCTAAGAGCAACAACTTTTCGCGCTAGTTGATGGTTAGGCAACATAAGCAAGTCGGCAAGCCTACGAAATAGATTATACGGAAAAATTAATTTTTTGTTTTGGGCCAGAATTCTCGGAATGTGCGCGCGGATCTTTAAAAAAAATTTGACACGACCAAAGAATGAGGAACTGAAGAGAATTTATATTTGATTTTGTGAACGGATACTTTTATATTCACAGTTAGTTTTAATAAATTATGATTACATTTTTTCGCGATGCTCCGGAAACGCTACAACCTATGTTCGAATATAATGCGGGAGTTTTTATAAAAAATTTTTTTAATTTAGAGATTGAATTCAACGGTCCGATTAGGACTTCGGAGTGATAAGAAAAAGAGAGAAAATCAATGTTTCTTTGCTTAGTGCATTTCTTCTATCAAAGATTGTGCAATCAGAATCAGGATGCGGAGTTTTTTTCTCAAAAAACGTTATAGTTTTTGTGCCAGCGGCCTGTTTTTACGGACCGAAAACATTTGATAACTATAAGTTTCCGTGATGAGCACTAAAACAAATTTAACAAATTATTATCTTACTTTGGTACATCCTCCACAATATCCGGTTCCGTGACGAATTCTATTTCCGAACGGTTGGTGTCAGGCATTGCAAGCCGAGTTTTTAGCAATGTTTTCTCGCAACTATTCTCAACATTATCCAAATAACTTAAAATGTCCTGTAATTTATCAGGAATCTTTGATCCACCACAAGTTGCATCTGCGTTATGAGGTTCTGTTAGGCATAGGTTTAGATCCATTTCGCTGTTAGATCGTTCGGTATAATTATCTTAAAGTATAGACGTATTTCGAAACGAAATTTGTAAATTTTCTTAAATCTTAAAACGCAGTGTCTTACCTTTCTTTTTATCATCCTCGATCTCTTTGATAACCGAAACTATTTCGTCATATGTAGAATCATCTTGAGAATTGTCGTGTGAGCTTAAAGAATGTTTATCGTTCTCTTCTTTAGTACTGGCGCCTTTTTCAACGTCGGTGTCTAAAGCTTTCATTGCTTCTAAAGTTTCCTTGGTAAGTTGTTGAAAACTTTCGTCCAACGTCGAAGGAGATTTACTTAAGTTTTGTGCCAAAGGGTCATAAGAAGACATCCAAGTGTGCACTTTGTCAATATTAAATTCTTGTAATTTTGAATCTTCACGGCGACAAGCAGAATTTGCTATTTTCTTTATATCTTTACTGCGATCCCCTCCTCTTGATGTAACACCAACTTCATCTGCTTCCTCTTTAGTTGTACCCGAAAATTTTCTGTTATTCTCTTTTTTTTTAATAATCGAACAAGCTGCTGTCTCTACTTCTAAATAGTTATTAATAGCGTTGTCATCTGCACGATTGGCGGCTAAATTATTATCCATTTTTAGCAGGTCCCCTTTATGTGTTTTATACAGCGAGCTAATTTCTGTAAGGTTGTTAGGTTTCTGCAAACTTTCTAAAGTTGTATTGAAGTTAGAGTACTTGGAGAGGTACAAAGGTAATTCTAAGTTCTTATAATCTATTGCTTTCGGATTTTTGTTCTCCCATAGATTTTTTGTCGGTGAACCTTTCGATTTTTGTCCAACGATCTCTTTATAATCTCTGATTACCTGGACCACTTCTATTTTGTCAAATTTATCAGTTGCTGCTGACAAGTTAGATGGTGCCTGTTTGTTTAGCTTTGAAACGTATTTACAACTGGTCAGATTGCAAATACACTTTAGACTAGGACAATCTTGTCGACTACCAGAAGAACTGCCTGTACTACATGAACAATTCTCAGAAGGACACTTGGGGTATTCATAAGTTTCCGCTATAATCTCTTCGCTGTTTTTGTGAGCACCAAAATGAACTGTTTTCTTAAAATTTAATGCGGGCAAATCATTATTCTGAGCAGATTCGGAAGCAGTAAAAGTTGTCGAGTTTACAACTCCTGGAACAGTTATACCGTGTTTAGAAGTGCACAGATCTGATGTTGAACCAGTGTTACCGCAATCTTCTTCTTGTTGAACTTGAGAAAATGACACTCTACCCGGTAAATCGATAGCGTTAGAAGATTCAAAGTTCTGCTGGCAAGTATAAAGATCTGCAGAATGTTGTTTATAATTATCATCTATCATAGAGAAATTCTCCGAGGTTTGTTTGTTTGAAGTATTCTTAAATTCAACACTTTCGTATACTCCCTCACTATCGACTGTGTGAGGGCTTAAGTCCGAAGGATTGTCCAAATCACTACTGACATATGTATCTCTACATAACCAGGGTCGCTTGATAGGTTCCTTGAGTAATAGCTTCAAAAGGTTTGACGAAGACACTGATTGATTTTTTTTCTAGAAAGGATTTTATAATAATAATAAAATACAATTTTAAGAATGAATGCTTACATTGCCTTTACTCAACTTAAATATCGGTAGATTAGAAATTTGAGTGCTGGTGTCACTAATGAAACTTCTACCGAATTTCGGATCTGCCGATTGAGGCCGTGCTGATCGCAAGATTGTATAATTACGTTTTTCAAATATATTTGCTGATCTTGGTCTTGACTGGTTACATTTACCCGTGTGGAACGAATGCGTTAATGAAGTATGTTTGGCCTTAGTTTTCACTTTTTGTCTCGCCGCCAGATTTATCTTCGGATGATTTTAGTTTAGCGTAAAAGAGACAATTCTTCCTTCGTGTGAATGTACGCGTGTATATAAAATCACATTTATTTTTCTCACCTGTGAACCTTTCAAATTCAAATCCATGCTAAATTTACAACCATTTGACAATTAAATCATTATTGTTTAATATTCAAAAACTTTCTATTCGAAAAACTTGATTATATTAAACGTATATCTAGAGTTGTTTTCAGGTCATTCTCTCGTATTGAAATTTTATGGTTTTTATTCACTACATACATTCCCGACCGCAAGTGTGTACTTTATTGAGTGCTTCTACTTATGATATTTTTTTTGACCAATTTGCATCAACTAAAGGTGGTTGTTAAATGGTCAATAATAGTTTTTCAACCGTGTTTTGGTTTACAACCCTAAACTGGGTGTTCGCAAGACACAATATATATATGTTCGTGCTTACATGACTACGTATTGGTTGCTAAGTATTCTTAAAGCGATTCATACAAATATTGAAAGCCTTATATACACAATATAAAACACAAATGAATTAATATTTCTTCGAGTCGCTACTTAATGAGAATAGAAGATAATATTTTCCCCAGACGTCTATTTTTTTAAAGCAAAAACACTAGGTAAATATATATAAATATATATAAATATATAGTTTACTTAAAAAGAAAAGAGAATCTTAGATTTTCTTCAAAACGGTATTTATTTTATATTAAATGTTTACAGCTTCCAAAACAAGCAATAAGACGTGAAGTTTTAGGTGGATGTAACTCACAGCCGCTATTTGTTAAATAATACATATATACATATAATGTATTATATACATATAATGTATTAAATATCTCTATAAATTATTCCTACAATATAAGTTTTTTTGATTAGAAAAATTATCTCTATAATCCTATAGTAAGTTCTGATTGAAATCCATTAGAGGCTGATCTAGATCTGACGAAAGTAAAATTTCAAAAGTTACAATGTAAGCCAACAATAAGGAGGGAACTAAAAAAAATTAGATTTCCTACGTCATCGTTTTTTCAAATATACACAAACATAATATATATGCATACCACATAAACAGCCAGAACTATACGTATGTGCACTTAAAAGGGCAGTATCATGCTCTGTAAGAATTTAATAGAGAGTGTTAACGTCATATCAAAAAACTTCTAAAAGAATTTCACTGATGATGTAAATAACGGCTGATAACATAACAGCCCTAAGTCTTTTATGTTAGCGATACATAAAAAGTACTCGTTAAGCTCTCTCACAAACTCAAGCTAGCACTGGAACAATAAAAGGATATGACGTAGTTGCTGAATATTATTAAAACATTTACCAAAAATAAACAATTAAAAACATTATAATCAGAGTCAACACCGATATGTGCTACTTTTTATTACTTATCCTTCATTTATTTACGTAATAAAATACCAAAAATGATATCTTCTTTCTATGTAAACATATGCTTTTCATGAAGACCTGCATAGGGAAAGCGGCCTTAATTAGAATTCAATTTTTGTCAAAAGTGTTTTTATTCTTCAACTATTGCTGTCATATATTACTACAAATGAGAGTTAGAACTCTTACTTTTCATGAGAACTTACTTTTCATGAGAGCCACAAACTATTAAAAATTAGAAATTTTTACCATATAAAGCCTTAATTATCATTGGAAGTTGGTCCAAATTTTTAATATGTATTTCATATGCTAAAATATTAAAGTCTAGCGATTTTTGTCGAGAAATGTTCTAAATTACAATTTTTTCTTGTACTTTTTTTATACTGGAAGTAGTCGTAAAAATTATTGGATTATGTCTAATTTCGTTCGGTATCTCAAGGCTTTCTTGATTTAATACACATCCGATACTAATTTATATAAAAATTTATGAACATAATAATTAACAGAGACATCAAAAAAGTATATAATATATATACGCTCTTCCATTTTCTCATATGATCTTGGTATATTAGTTCTTAGTTAGATCTTGTTGATGAAGTCGCTCTATTAATTTTCAAAGCAGTAGCTGAACTATGACAATAGCCAACTTTCTTTCTTTTCAACTATGGGATCATCATAAAACTTTTGAAAGAAATCGTGGCGGTAATTTTTGCTTTTTTATACTCAATGCATTTACATTAATTATACTAAAATTACATAGGCGTGTTAAGTCTTTTATAATTAGGCTTTATATAATAAGACATACTGGGCATATACTGCAGTTTATACAAAAGAATATATTATGATATGGTCATTTTCGGGACATACGATTTTATTGCAAGAATATAATCCAAACTGTGTTCTGCTTAAAGCGCTAAGCACATTACATTTGTTACGCCAATCTTGTTTTTTTATACATACACTCACATACATTCAAAGCCGTATACAAAGTGACGTCATATCACCATATCTTTAATCGAACTTTAGCACATGCAAGTAAAGCGAATGATTACTAATATAACAGCGTCATTTCTGTTAAGTTAACAGAGGTATTGTAACTCTACCAATCACTAACATTCAATTTCGTTTGAAAGTTTCTTGTGCGCTCTCTTTATATTAATTCTCTCTGGCAAAGCCAATTTTCCATTATCGTAGCGGTATAATTACAATGAATTAAAAAATTTGAATATAGATAAAATATTAATATTCACTGTTGCTTGTTTTTATTTTCCCTTTTAATATATTACACGTCCCGCCAGGAATTTCAAATGTTTGTACAAGAATATCCCCGTTGTAAAGTCGTCACGAAGCAAAGTCAGTACAGTTCGTTTTGGAGTCAGCATCTGTTCTCATCTTTGCTGTGAATAAATGTTATTCGATATCGATAATGGATCCTTTTAGACATATTGTTCGTTTCCCTTAGTTAACTTAAATTCGATGAAAATTGTTCTACGGTATTGAAATCATTATTACAGGAGTCTATTTTTTTATGATACTAGGTTAACTAGAGTCAGTGCAAAAAGAATGGCGGATCTTTTATACCCAGTACCTTTCATAATTCAGAAATTTTGATAACATGGTTGCGAGAGAGAAATTAGTTCAGTTCTCAGTTTTTGATTATATTTCATTTCTTTTACTCGTTGCATTGCATATTCTACGTTCCATGTGTTTCATATAAATAAACAATGTTGTTACCGTAAACAAACGCAAAATAATTTTTTTACAAAAACATATGAATTATCAATATTATTAGTGATGAAAAGTAAAATCTTGGCAATCTTATTATTAACTGGTGAATAAAATGCGATAGCGAATAATTAAATTTATCTAAATTTTCTTTTAAACTTTTTCAGCACTCTGTGTAAAAGCTTCGGGTGCTGGCCGTTCAAATTTTTATAATATGCTGTTTGACATTATTAATAGAGATGGTCAGAATAATGCGAATAAAACTTCTAAAAGGGCAGAAGAAATGACATTAGATGAGTTAGGCATCTCAAGAGGTTCATGTCAAAACGACTTCATGTCACTTATATCCTTAGAAAGTACACGAATGTGTTTTGTGGATGATGAATTTATTCTACATTTATTGCCTGCCGTAACAGCGGTTGAAGGTTCCCGTAAGCCTCCAATAATGGTTAAATGTCTAAATGAACATCCGCTCATAGAAAAAGGTGTAAATAAACTACACATGATGAGTAGTGTACAGGAAATTGTTGATTTGCTTAAACCCATTGGCAATAATACAAAACGATATGAACCTGGCAGTTGTGTATTAGTGTATTTCTACACGCCTACGTGCTTAGCTTGTACGGTGTCAGCAATGGCTATTAATGCTTTACCACATGCATTCAAAACTTTGCCAGTTGCTGCCATAGATGCGTATAAATTTCCAAGTTTTAATGCTGAATTTGGAATAGTGGGTTTGCCGACATTAATGTTATTTCATCAAGGCAGACCTATTGTGAAATATCGGGCCGAAGTAAAATTTGATACTTTTGTTACGCGACATACAGGTCTGAAACCTTCAGAATTTCCAAAATATTTCGCGTTAACACCATTGCTTGCCAACGTGGAGTATCAGATGGATCATGTATTAGTACTCGCTTGGGTGTTTATTTTTGCATGCTCAGCTTATTATTTTTCGAAGTCTCGCCTTTGTATACAAATTATAGAAATGATTAAAAGAAATTGGCGTGAATCAGAAGCACAATTGGAGCAAAACTGACCAGCATTATCAACAAACAAATTAGTTTTGTACAACTCATAGGGAATGGTTTTTAAGTTATTTATTTATGAATAAAAATGTAAAAACTGATAGAAAGATTTAAGCATCAAATATTAGCTAAATTAAATCTTTTGACTGTCTGTTAATAAATGTTGCATACTAGTTAAGCGAAAATAAAATACTATACGCTCTAATGGCAAAAGTTGCCGAATATCTAATAAACTAGTATAGTAACTACCAGAAAAAGGGGGAATTCTAAAAAGAAACTTTGAAAGAGCAGCGAACGATTGGACAAGCTACGATACGAAAAATTTCTCCAGACTTCGTCCCTTGTTATAGAGGACAGATATGCATTGAATTTTCTCGATATTTTTCAGTTTACAAAAAGTGTTTTGTTCTTAAATCGAAAAATTATTACCTTGTATTAAGGTTATGAAAAGGTAGCCATTATGGTCGTATTTTACCTTGTACACACAAGTGCGTAACGTTTCTTCGATAAGAATTTGCTTATTTTCTGTTGACATAATAACTTCAATTCAATAGTAGCCCGGTATGCGGTTCTATTTTTCAAGATGTCCCAATAATCCTCAATGTCTACACATATTGTCTACTAATGTTCTTATTCTATCGTATTTTATGTGTATGTGTGAATAATCTTCTAATAGTGATTAATTGTAGTTTGTATTATAGTCGTTTCCTTGTTTTGTCCTTATTGATCACATGAATCGGTAAACCGTAGTGAAGTAGTTCTGCATTCCACCCAAAGATCGGCTGCCCGGCTTCGGATTTAATGAGCAGGAAGTAAATAGAAGTATTCTCAAAGGCGCAATTGATCAACGAATCACGCATTCTAGCACATATCGTTTTCTTGCTTATGATGCTTTGACATTTAAGTTAAAACTTAAATAATTATTTACCAAAAAGTTTTGTTATTTCTTTTTTTAGTTAAGTAGTTTATTTCATAAGTAACTGATGTACAATATATAATAAGTGGAAAATAAAAACAACAAATAATATAATAATGAAGTATATATCCAACAGGATAGAAGAAGCCTTGTTTTACGTAGACTTTACAAAAAGCTGCTTAACATGCAACTTTTTATTAAGCTGCGCCGTCTTTGACAACGACAACCACATGGTTTAATTACACAATAAATATACGAACACACACACACTATACGTTATAAAGAGGAAAAAGAGAATATATTTCAAATTCTTTTTTTTTTATATTATATTATAATGGATGTTCCAATAAGAGTGCGAAATTTCATAACCAGCGCCTTGCATAGCCTGCTGATTTGAGCTACTGAGTAAGCCAAATCTTGTACGAGTGAAAGTCTTTCGTCAAAATTCGCTGCGTAATGCTTTATGAAAATTGAAGTTATTGTGAACGATGCTGAATTAATGTTTTCGAGTTTTCGGCGGTACTCTGGTTTACAGTAGCATTGTTTTCAAGAAATCGGTACCTCGACGCAAAGGAGACTTACTGCCTATAATTGACCCAGTTTCTTTAAGTTTTTTGACTACTCTTCGAATTGTTGACACACATTATGTGCACTTTCTCGACCAAAAATTCTGTGAAGTTTCGCGAGCGGTCTCAATGTAATTTTCCTGATGTTTGTTTGTAATAGGCTTTTGCAATTATAACGCGTTCTTATTTATAGTGCTTCATTTTTAATTATCGGAATAATCATATGTGACGTCTAATTAAAATTTTAAAGTTTCCAATTCCATGAAAAAAATCACAAAATTTAAACTCGTATTTGTACTCGTATCCTTTATGATTTTTAGTATTTCGATTTATGCATATTATTATAAACACTATATATTTTTTTAAATATTTTTATAAAGAAACTGTTACGAAAATCACTTATTTGATAGAAAAAACAGGAGTTAAAACTATTTATTTTATTGAAATGTCAAAAATATAGTTACGATAGATTTTGATAACAAAGATTTATGTGGAATAAATTAATTAAATTAGTAAAGATAAGAAAAATACAAAATTCTTAAAAATATATATTAACAGATAGTTCATTATAAAATATTAATTTTGGAAATGAAATAAAAAAATTTTTTTTTTTTGATGATTTAAAAATTTTTACTTATTTTTGATTTACAGGATCAACGTTTTGTTTGATTAAACTATTAAAAGTAATGATAATTTTTTATGATGAAGATTTTTTTAGAATTTTATTCTTATCTGAAATATTTATTTTTATTTTTAACAGAAAGCATTTATTGTCTAAATTATTAAGTTTAGAATATTTATTATTAAATTTTTTTTTTTATATTTAAATAAGATATAAAATACTTTTTAGAATAGTATAGTAGAAAGTATTTATAGTAGTAGTAGTAGTAGAAAGCATTTATTGTCTATATTATTAAGTTTAGAATATTTAATATTAAATTAAATTTGTTTTTTATATTTAAATATAATAAGATATAAAATACTTTTTAGAATAGTATAGTAGAAAGTATTTATAGTAGTAGTAGTAGTAGAAAGCATTTATTGTCTATATTATTAAGTTTAGAATATTTAATATTAAATTTTTTTTTTTTATATTTAAATAAGATATAAAATATTTTTTAGTATAATATTTTTGACTTTTGTAGTTTGTGAAGAGGCTTTAGTTTTATCTATTTATGATTATTTTAAATATTTAATGCTTTATAATGTTGTGTGAAATTTATTACAATAATTTTATTTACTTTACTTTACTTTTATTTTATAGTTTATTATATATATAGTTCAAAATATTGTTACGAAAATCACAAACTAGTAAAAGGCAACTATAACAAATTTGATAAATCTAAGGCGTGGAAATTCTTTTGAATGTAATACCTATGACGGTCATAAAAAGACATATTAGCAGCTGGCAAAGATTAGCAAAGAATTTCCGCGAAAGGGATTAATGAAACTACGAATTCAGGTTAAAAGCAGAAGGTATGCAGAGTTTGCGATATTCGTAGGGTTTATAAGCAGAGCATTGTGCTTAGAACACCAGAGTCGATTAAAAATATTAGAGGAGTAACCAATTGTTGAAGATATAATTACTTTGTAATAAATTGTAAAATAATTGAGTTTCTAAATATTACTTCGTAAATAAAGAAAATTGTACATAAATAAAATCCAAGCTTTTCGCGATTCAGAGATACGAATTGAGCCTTAAAGTTAAAGTATGGAAAGGCCCAAAATTTTCGTAACAATATATTATTTTTATTAGAGTCGATAACAATATAACAAAATACACAAATTTCGATTGCAAAGAGTGAGCAATATATTTAGATTTGTGTGTGTTTCTCTTTCACAGCTGTTTTTTTTCCTACAACAATGCAAATTTGAAAGCGTTTGTATAAACTCAATATCAATTTGTGCTAAGTCTTCAGACTTGACGTAACAAGATAGCGTACGCGCGAGCGCATGTTTTAAAATAAAATAAAATAAAAGTTGCGTGCGGCTTGAATCATCATCTGTTAACTTAGTAAACACAGTACTAGCATTTGCGTATAGATAGATATCTCTTTCGCCAGTTTCCACTAGAAAATCGTCAAACAAGCAAGCAGAGTATTTGAATAATATTATCAGTATGAATGTGATAGATATGAAAAAGGTTACAGAGTTTGCAGACTATACATTATCGTGTAGGACGTGCCTGGCTGTAGACAGTGATGCTGAACTAGTCCATTTAAGCGAGCCGATTGAAGAGAACAAAACAATTACTCATATGGATTACTTAATCTCTTGTATGCAAGTCGATGATATGCCGGGAATGCCGACAATCATTTGTGCAAAATGTAGCTTAGCTCTAAAAGTGTCTTTTTCGTTTATGGAAAACGCACGCCGAGCACAGGAAATTCTCAAAAGCAAACTTCAGGAAATGAACAAAATCAATCATATGATGCGGCAAAGAGGAATAAATGAAAGTGAGCAGCAGGTAATTAGTTTTATTTCATTTATATATCTCAGCACAATTTATAAAATCTATTTCCAGTGTCTTTTGGCAAAAGGCAAAAAACTTAAGTGTTACCGTTGTAAAGTGTGCGATCTAAAATTGGAGGGAAGGCGATCATTAAAAGAGCATGTCAAGTTACATTTAGGTACGTTCGATTAGAATATGAAAAAAAACAACGTCTAATAGCATATGATAAACAGATCTTATTATATATGAATGCCAATTATGTACATATGAAAGTCACGAAAGCCTCTCTTTGAGCGAACACTATCAATTAAAGCACGATACAAAAGCTACTGCGGAACAACTAAAACCGAAAGCAATAATTTTGAAACCGCAAAAGAATTCATCAATAAAGTTGAAGGAAAATTCTGAGTGCCGAGACACTTTGGCTGAGAAAGATTCCATGTCTTCAGTCATTGGAACGAATAAAATTCATACAAACCCTAAAGAAAAAATATTGACTGAAACTAAATGCATTTTAAGAAATGATGTCTTAAAACAAGCAAACGTAGACAGTGAGTTGTATTCTCGACAAAACCTTAAAAACAATGATTGCATTATTTTCGCATGTATATATAGATACTATTGATCAAGATGTGTCTGCAAAAATGAGGAAAACAGGGTCTTTCTCATCGTCCTACAAAAATGATACAACACAAATGGACGTGGATGATTTGATTATTGAAGAGAACGTTAACAGCTCAGAGGAGACGTTAGGTAAAATAATACTAACTAACCAATGATATGAATTTACAAAAAAGAAGCACAAGATTGATATTAATTTTGAATTGAATTGAATTTGTTTTTTTTGTCTTTCAGAATATGCAGTCACATGTGATAAATATGTTGCGGTTGACGCAATAAAAATGTTTAAGAATGTTAAATGTAAGATCTGCTTCGACAGTTTTAGCACTCAATTTGAGTTGAAAGCTCATATGTTATCACACAGCGGTATTTTTTTATTATAATTATAATTAAGTTTTTAAGTTAAAAATTTGTAATTATTGTTACTTACTTTTATAGGTATTCCACATTTTTTTTGTGATACATGCACATTTTATACTTTTTTTAAAATGGATCTATGTCAACATTATAGAAACAAACATAATATCCAACCAACTAACATTCAATTACAACCGAAGAATAAGCAATCAAAAGAAATTCTACAATCAAAAAAAGAAGAAATGAAACATCTTTATACGTGCGATTTGTGTTTATTTGAGAGTGCCGATAAGTTGGTATTGAAACGACATTATTTTGAAAATCATCAAATACCTGTTAAAGAAATTCATTTAAGACCCGTAGTAGTAGGTAAGCAGTAAGAAATGACTGATTATTTATAAAATAATTTGAAGATATTATCACGTTATTGTGTTTACTTAATCGATTCATTAGTGAATGAATTTACATTAGATATATATTTCGTAGAACAAATCGTTAGAGCCTAAGAAATAATCTTTGTTAGGAATTGTGTGCTATAACATGTTTATTAAACGTTTAAAACTGTGAATAATTACATCTTTGCAGACGATGACAGTGAAATGGCAGACATAAGGCTGTGTCCGGCTGTCTCAACGACCTCTACCTCATCAAAAGTAGTTGCTGCACAAGACAAACAGTCACCCAATGCTTCTACTATTAAAACCGATCAAGTCTACAGTTTTGACTTCAACAATGGTACTTTATTTGAAGACTTTAATGATGATGGTGAAACGGAATTAGCAGATAACGATGAAAAAATAGACTTATGCGAACTGCAGCTGCAGCTGACATCGGACGATGATCTCGAGGATGAAGTAGTGCTTCAGAAAGAAGATGATCCTATTCAAAAGCATTCACTTTCGTTTTGCGTTCACTGCCAAAAGAACATTCTAACTCAGTATAAATTTGAAAATCATATGTTCATACATCGTGGCCTAGCACCATATCGTTGTGAAATGTGTACAAATTTATATAATCTCAAGGAAGCTCTGATTCGTCATTACAAGGTTGTACATAAAACAACACCTACAAGAGACATGATACAAGCGAAGGGGGGTGATACTATGAAGGACGATGAACGTATAATAGACTATAAAGACTTGAAAGCGTCAAACGGTACGATAAATCTTATCCATTAATTTTTCGACGTTATGTGAACAGCATAAATTTAATTGAAATTATATATTTTTTAATTGCAGATGTAACTTTAATGTGCGCAAAGTGTCCTTTCGAATCCAGGAATTTAAGTAATTTGCGTTTACATTTAAAATCTGTTCATGATAGCACTGATGATGGTAGGTTTTGTTTGTATTGCTTTCGAAAATTTTGAAAATTTTCATAATCAAAATTTTGAACATTTTAGATTCCTTTATAATAAAAAGTAAGTTTTAATCTTCTATCAGTCACATATGCTTTGATGGATTTCTAATACTTCTTTTACATTCGCAAGAGCTTCCATTTGAATGCCCGAGATGTGTACGTTCATTTAGTAGTAAAACGAAACTTCTACATCATTTGCAACACAATCACAGTAAAACATCAATATTACAACTACAAAAGCAAAATATCAATTTGGAATCAAGATGTGGTAAGATAAACAATACCGTTAATATTAAAATGTCTCTTCTAACTGAAGACCAGTCCCGTAAAAATAATGACAATACAACAGTAAAATTAATTATTCGTGCATTTTAACGAAATGAATTTTTTTTTTTTCACAATATCACCTATTTTTTTGTGTACCCAATTGCTTGGTTTTAAGATAAAAGACATGAAAACAGAACAAGTGACTCGGTCGGTCTGTGACTAAAACTGAAAAAACATAAATATAAAAAAAAAGAAATTTTTTGTAATACTTTTTTTGTAAGGTTAGAATTGAAAAACTTTAACTTAAAAATTGTTTTTGAAACAGGTTTCCGAAAACACCATGAATTTGAAATTTCAACAACAACAACATCATCCACGATGAAAAAAGTGTCGCTACCAACAGCAACAGCAACAGCTGTAAGAAAAGAGGAAAATATATCTGAAATTAAGTCAACAATGACTGCTTTAAACAAAAAATATAATGATAAGACAACCGCCAGCGAAGATGAAGTAGTAGCGCTTTTTAAATGCAAAATTTGTAGAATGTCGTGTTATACAATCGACTCATTCGATAAACATAGTAGACATTTAAAATGTCACCTACAAGATACTAACGATGCGCGGCCATTCGAATGTGAAATATGTCATTGTTCTTACAAAACCTTATATTCGTTGAAACGTCATTTTAAGCGCCATCTAAGCCGTAAATTTCGATGTTTACAATGCCCTAAAACCTATATAAGTAAACAAGAATTGAAAATTCATCAATACATGCATAGTGGAGAAAAGCCACATCAATGCGACTTGTGTCCCAAGAAATTTCGATATATTCATCATCTGAAACGTCATAAAGATGCAGCGCATTTTGATAAACGTTATTCGTGTTCTATAGAAAATTGTTGCCGCACTTTCACCACGTTAGCCCAATTGAAAATACATGTTTGGCAACATAGCGGTATAACACCTTATAAGTGTACATATTGTGCTCGTTTATTTAAAAGACGAGAACCGTAAGTAATCGGAATTTTCGTATTAACTGAAAGTAATATTCAAAAATCACATATCACAAGTTATTAATTTTACACTTAGATTACGTCAACATTGTCGCAAAAGTCATAACATAACTTTAACTGAAGAGGAAATTGCTGAAATTTTCCGAAAAAGTCTCGGCTATACGAACCCTCATGATTTTACAGTAGCAGTTTCAGGCGGAAAATTATTTCGTCGGGGTGACTTAGAATCAAATGCAATTTTGTAGATGCCGTTTTAAATGTATTATTATTTAATAAAAAAAAAAAAAAAAAAAAAAAAGGCAGAGACATGAATGAATAAATTTACTTAATTATACAGTAACTATAACATTTAATTCGATTTTTGTCTCCTGAAATTGCAATTTGCATTCATTTAGAGATAGATCTATTGAAAAACGAATCGATCAGTTTTCAATATGATCAACAATTTATTGGGCGTGATTTTTGAATTTCTACTTTTCATTAGAGTGATTTTTGAATTTCATTTTTTATTAGAATGATTCTTAAATAAATGTTTATATATTATGAATTTATGGCCACATAAAAGCTTGAGACGTTTGGAAAATCGAAGAATCGAAAAAATACATTAAAATCTCTTGAAAGCCATAAGTTTTTATATTTAACATTGAGTTTCCGGTTTTTTTATCCCAAAAAATACTGTTAGTCTCATTTTGAGGTTTATAGACAAATTGTATCGCTAATTTTTCTTAAAGGTTTATTTAATATATTCAAATTCATCACTGCCGAGATTCTGGCGAGGCAGACTAGAGACAAATTCTAGGCTCATAAACTTAAGGTTTCATTCGTAAAAATCGACCATTCGGATTGAACGCTGTTTGTTATATATTTAAAACAAATTCGTAAATGCTAATGAAACAAAAATCCATCAATTTTCCTTTAAAATTTACTTCTTCTTTAAAGACTTTGTAATGCTAGACAGAGGAAATTATTAATAGTTTGAGATTCGCATAAATAAAATCGTTTGGTGCTTTGATACAGATGTTGTTTTGTTTGCTACGTGAAATTCTGGTACAGTCGTTTCTACTTAATTTGATATCTTCCACTAGAGAGACGACACAAGATAGAAGTTGATATTTTCTAATTTGATAGAAAATTTTGAGTTCGTGGAAAGAAATATTCAAAATGAATCAAAGAAGCTGAAAATATTTCAAATAATTTCGACAATTATTGATGTTGCCTTTTGTCTGTAAAATAAATTTAAAATTTAAATTAAAATACTCAGTAATTAAATATATTTCATCTCGTGCATCATCTGTATAAGAATCTTTTATATACACATTTCAAAATTTATTGTTTCAGATAATCCAGATTTTCTATGAGTAATATTTGCAAAACTAATTGATTCCTTGTATGAACTTTGACAAGAAATCCGTTGGTTTAGGATCTTGCGATTCCTTCCAGTAACGCATTATATGTCCTTTTTGCTTCCAAATTTCAACAGATTCTTTCAATTCCATTTGACCCTGGAAACATATGAAGAAACAATTATTGCTTTGGTAAATAGACGTCTTAAATATTTCTGAGTTTTGTTTCTTATTTTTTAAGTAAACTCTTTTGGCGACTATTTAATTATAATGTCCAGATATATATGAATGACGAAGAAGAATAAAAATTTCAGACCCACTATCCACTAATTTGATGGATTATCATTTGGATAATCACTCTGATATGAATATATAAATTTAATAGATTTGAAATTTCCAATTTACTTAACTAACACCAGCAAGTGCAGTTTTTATCTTGTAGAGTTCTTATTACATTATCGATACCCCGAATAATTGAGTACATCAGTAAGTCTTAACTATGTGTACAATTTTTTGCCCCACTAAAAGTGTTTAAAGCTGGATATCGATTATTTCTAGAAGGATATCCTGGAACCTGAAATAAGGCTGTCAATGTAAAAATGTAAGCAATGATGGACATATTAAAAATTCCACATCAACAGTACCAATATATCTTATGTCGATTGTGAGACTTTTTGCATGTGCCTCTTTAGATGATACACTGATCTAACAAAAGTCATTCAATCATTTCTTTCGAAGCTTCTCTTTGTTTCCAGATACCTTTATAACCAACATATCGATTACTCGAATATCAGTAATATTGCGATGTCTCATGAATTCTTCACGCAGTTTTGCACGACATTGCTGTATGGACTTAGGAATATCATAATCCATGACTGGAAGGAAAGCATTTAATTCTTTCAATATAAGCTCTTAATTGTGACATAACATTTTCGCTTACCAATGTAAGGAATCTGGCGATACCAAGCCTTATACAAATTTAAAGCACGTTTTCTTGCCTCCTCATGATTTACCGATAATATAGGACGAACTTGCTGCACAGCTTTTTTCACAGCTTCTCGGCTTGCGGCCATTAGTGTTGATTTAATTGTTATTTATTGTTAATTTGTTCGCAAATTCAGTTGACTAAACGAAAAATAAACGAAAGATTGTTTGTGTGTTTTCAGGGCTGCCAAGTTTAATCATTTTCATTCTATTTGATTTTAAGATATATTTAAATGACAGATGTAATCGATAGAAGGCCGTCACTCATATATCGATTAACTTTGTTGCGGTTCACAAGCAAACTTGAAAGTTAAACTTCTTTGACTCTCTTTGTAGCTTTCGCTTTCATTTATTTTATATTAAATTAAAGCAAAATTAACAGTCAAGTAACGTTCGTTTGTTTTCTCTTAACCAACTATATTACCCAAGTAGCAATAAACATGCACAAAGTTAAATAAATACAAAAGTATACAAAATTTGTTGTATTTGTCTGTAATTGTCTGTAAACAAAATTCTGGGTTTTCAATGCATTCGAATAAAAGATAATTATGATTTTCATTGTTTTACAAGTCGGCGCCACAAAATACATATTAAACATTACGCAAATGAGTTAAACGAACAATCTTCTTCTTCTTCTTAAGTTATTCAGCAAATAATCGTTACCGTAACAAAGGAAAAGGTTCAATACGAGCACGAAGTACTTTGTCTGAGCCTTAATAAAGTCAGCGATTAGTTTAGGTTGAGTGTTAAATCTTCTTCTTCTTCTTTTAACTAGGTTTTATAGGATCATTATTGTATTGCAGATTCTTTTCTTTTCATATTTATATAAGTGGGGATATTATATAATAATAGTAATATAATGAAGATATTATAATAATTGTGATGATTGATGGAGTTTGTGATTTATAAATAATTGTTTATGTCTGTTACAATCGCGTATGGTTTTTTACGATGCTGTGAAGTAGATTCGAAGTTTGACTAATAAAATTTCTTTTTTTTTTGTTTTATTTTATATATTGAAATTGCTAGCCTTGAAAAAAGAAAACATAGCTGTATAAGCTGCGAAGACACGAGATCGAAGTATGTCTGTTACGTAGTGATTATGTAAGCCGCATCTTAACAGTTTGCGAATAATGCTCTGCCAGTAGGATGTGCTAAGATTCGGACAAGCAAAAAGTAAATGAACACACACACACACACACACGCACACAGAGGAATGTGTAGCACCGCATTTGCATGAGGAACTATCAACTATATTAGTGTGGTCGACCATTAATCTGTCGATGAAGCATATAATATTTCGATTAAGATTGCAGTGATGAAACCAAGATTTGATATTTACAATCGGGGCCAAAGAATAAAGATAACGGCCATAGATCGAGATATTCCATCGCTGCTGCTAAGTGTTTGACGCTTGTGATTTGTCAATTCTTTTTTGGTCAATGGAGATTAAATGATGATCGATTGTTTTAGATGTTCTAGGGAATGCTGCTTCGTCAGTGATAGTATTGCCCGGATCCTCAATTGTAAATTTCTATTTTCTTATATAAATTTCTTGTTTTTTTATACATGAATATATTTTAAGTCCTATAAGTAAATATAACTGTAAAGCTTAACCAATACACGACAAAAATTATCTCGGTGTTAGGTTGTGATAGAAGCTTTCATTGGTTTATACTTAATACTAATACAAATCCATACTTGGGTGTCTCCGGATTTGAAGTAACAATAGAGCGCAAAAGTTGACTATCTCCAGCTAAATTTGCTTACATGATGCTATAGTATCCTTTATTGCTTGGAAAGAGATGCTAAAAAAGTTACTTGATGACACCCTTGACTTCTGTTATATTTTGATATACAATTATTATGATATTACGATACACAGCATTGCATTCTTATACGGACGTAGTAAATCACATATTTGCGTTATTATTATACTTACTCCGACTCTCTGTCTTTTTCAGAAATTATGCATAAACTTTTTGGAATTGTAAAACTACTTTATACCTTGTACTTTGTACAAATGCTAGTTTGTAGAACTTGTTGAAAAGATAACTGTTTCGAATATCCCGAGAAGGAAATCATCTAAGTATTCTATAAATCTTAAACAGTTATGTCAGGTGTTGTCCTACGTAGTTCAAACCTAAGTTATACTAAGTAGCCAAATATATAACGTTTCATATTACTGTGTATATTACAATATCAGTGTCAACGCATACAAATCGGAAGAATTGATATGAACTATTGTGTAACACTACGTAAAAACTGTATATATTTCTGATTATACTATGACTATACTATGTGTTGCACTGCAATAACTTTCTCCAATTTAAATTCGCCATGAAATTTGATTCATTGTTAGACTTGATTTAACTCATTAATAAATTGCAACAACAAAATAAAGTGAAGACTGTTGGAAGATTTGGGAGAACATAGTATTAATTTCAGAATAAGTCAAAGTTTTCCTTTTAAGTGTGTTTTACAAAATATGTTTTTTAACATTCAAAATTATATTTTTTACTTGTACTCAGCTCCTTGTGTAACGCACTAAAAGCGAACTTCTAGCTATACGTAACAATTTTTATACATCTAGGCATGCGCACATCAATGCCTATGCAATATGGAGAAAACAGTTTCGAAAAGTCGTACATTCTTGATAAGCATAGTATTTAAAATCGATTGATATCAAATTTTCTGAAAAAAAAGTGATGTTATTAGTTTGGGGAAAAAGAAATCCATTATTTTCCAATTCGAAATGTTAAATAAAGTCCTGAAGTTCATATAAGATTGGATGGATCCATTATTTTCCAATTCGAAATGTTAAATAAAGTCCTGAAGTTCATATAAGATTGGATGGATTTCTTTTTCTCCGAACTAATATTTTGAAGTCAATATTAAGCTGAAAAGCAAAATATCAAAAAAAAAAAAAGCGGAAACTGCAGCTGCATTGAGCATTAACAATGGAAAACCTACACACAGCTTTTTCTTAATACGAATTTTATTTACTCAGCTGCTAATTAAAATTTCCATCAAATCATGTAGAATCGCTACATGATTAGAAATACAACACACACACACACACACACACACATAGTATATAAATTATACATCTTAATTAAATTTTGAAAAACAAAAATTCAAAGGTTGAGCATTAAAGATTCGGTTTAAACCAAATTTAACTTCTCTCTTATTTTTATTTAACATTGTTGACGGTTTGTTACCAGTTATCGTCTCAACTACCAGTTAGTAACGCTTCTGGCGTGACTTGTAGCACATATTGAGGTGTTTTGTTTTTGCACAGGTAACTAACTATATTTGTGTGTGTTGTTATGTTTTCTTAAAAGTGAAATCATAGTTATTTGTTAGTTCATGTTTACGTTATTCTTTGCCTATGCCTTTCGTTTTATTTAATTTGTTTAAATGCAAGGTGATCGATCATAACTTTTACAAAATTTACTCGTTACAACTCTATTTATTATACGCATTAAGATCATTTGAAAATTTTTCTTTAAATAACTGAATATGATAATATTACGAAGCAGTTATCGAAGCTTATTATTTGGTCGGCCAAATAACTAGAAATTAATTTGCGAATGCGATTATGAAAATTAATTAAAATCTATCACACTGGTTGGTGCCTAGTCATGTTAATGAAATCCACAAAAAAAAGGTCATTTGAAGTTATACGCAATTTTTGCATTTCAATTTCATGCTGAAATCTCGAATTTCTTATCTGTTAAGTGTAAAATTATGTGAAGTGAAAGTATGTGATATCAAAATCGGTCAATTCTTAAATAACAAATTATTTATTTAGTTATACTTAATAACAAAGTTAAATATTTCAATTGAATTTCAATTTTATTCGATTTATTAATACGAATAAAAGCGGTCGAACTAGAAGAAGTAGAAGATATGAAAGAATTATATTCGCTTTATGGCGATTATTTCAAAATTTTTTATTTTGTTAATTTTGCACGCCACGTATTCTCTCTCTATAAATGGGAGATTATTTATAACAAAATATTTATTTTATTTATTATTATTTATTATTATTTATTTAATAAATTGTATACTTGTATTTTTTTGCTTTTTGTGGATTTTTGTCTTCTTTAAGTGTTAGGTGATAAGTGAATCACACGACCATTTTCAATTATTGTTTATGCGTACTTGTTTTTGCAATTTTTTATCTCAATTTTTCTCAACTTTTCAATCATTTGATGATGAGGCGTATCTAACAAATATTTCTAGATATAAAGAGAATGACAATATTTGGAAATAATTAACTTCAATAAGGCGAATATATCTCACGAATAAAATACTGCTGTATGTCGCGCAAAATTCTAATATATTAGGTTGGGGAAAAGGTAATCCATTATTTTCCAATTCGGAATGTTAAATAAAGTCGTGAAGTTCTTATGAGATTGGATGGATTACCTTTTCCCCAACCTAATATAATCAAATTTCGGTGACACGATTATAATTCGCGTAAAATTTAAACTTATCGTGTCACAAAATTGAAGGCGTAATTGTGCATTGTGTTTGAAGGAAGAAATAATTTATGGAATTGCGATGCGATACACTTCTCATATTAGCATGGGGAAAAGGTAAACCATTATTTTCCAATTCGAAATGTTAAATAAAGTCCTGAAGTTCTTATAAGATTGGATGGATTACCTTTTCCCCAAACTAATATTATTGAGTCTTAGAGGACTATATATTTAATTAATTAAGTGTTGACATTTAAATCCAGTCAGTCCTTCTTTTCCGTATGTTATTTCATTCCCTGTGACATTGCTATTTACAGAAGTTATACAAAATTAACTTCGCCATATACTAACACATAAAACTATGCCGAACAGCAATAGCTTATCGAAGTTTTATTTATTGTCATGTGTAGATCACTAAACGAATTTTCTTTTTTTTTTTTTCGTAAATATTTGCCTTTGATTATTTAGAATTTTCAGTTGATAATACGAGAGGAAACTATTTTTTTTGATATGAATTCTATATATTGCTAGTATTTTCACTTCAATCTTATGATATTAAACCAGTAAAGAGATTATTCTTTAGTGACCATAGGGAAGATAAAATAATCTTTTTCTAATATTATTTTCAATAAATACTTCAATAAAAGAAAACAAATAAAATGGCGTTATAGATTACATTATAGAGTATTGTATGTATGAGTAGTATTGTGTTGTATATTTGCTCACTTGTTTAATACTTGTGGCACTTATTGGGCACTATTTGCGTTAATAGTGAGTTGAACTTTTATTTTTTATTTCTATTGGCAGAGCATAGTCGTCAGTCTTATTTGCAAATTTTATTTTATTTATGGTCGCTAAAATGGAATTTCGATATTCGCCGATATATTTATATAAATAAAATTTGAAATCAATTTAAATCCGATCCTTTTCTCCTAAGACTGATTATGCTCTTTCAATATATACAGAAATAAGAAATAAAAGTTCAATATG
>KK351068.1:1301589-1320687 GCA_000671755.1 Glossina brevipalpis | reverse complement strand
ATATTTGACCCAAATCGGACAAACCGAAGCATGTCAAAAAAAAATAATGGATTTCTTTTTCCCCAAACTAATATTAGAGCAGTAATCAATTGTTAAAGAAATAATTACTTTGTAATAAATCGTAAAAATAATTAAGTTTGTAAATATTACTTCGTAAATAAAGAAAATTGTACAGAAACCAAAATCCAAGCTTTTCGCGATTCAGAGATACGAACTGAGCCTTAAAGTTAAAGTACGGAAAGGCCCAAAATTTTCGTAACAATATTATAACAAGAGATGAATGAAAATGCTTAAACTAACTCGGGCATTTACAAATATATTTGTTCGTTCCTAAACCGGCAATATGATGAAAACGTACGCCCTTACGCATTTCAGGTAACAAATAGTTAACATTCGAATCTGGCGCTTGTGTGCCCTGCTATATCCTTAGAGTGATAAAAATAATAAAGTTAATGGGGAACCAACCATCAACATATGCTTTGGGTAGAGAAAACAAGGAGATGGAAAAAAAAGTTTAAATGTTTTTTCGAACTTCAATATTACAAAGAAGGTCATATTGTGATTTATCGACGGTGGCGTCATTAATGGCAATCCCAATCTCAACCTAATGCATTTCCATACTTCACTTAACCTCATTGTAAAGAACTCATGCTTGTCTAAATTATATGTTACTATAAAAAACTTACCCCGTTACCATTTGTAGGCTTCGGTACATCATCTTCCTCTACATCAATTGGAAAAATTTCATCAGATGATAATATACTTTCGGTTGCAACGCGCTCATTATCTGGTAATTTTCGTTTATTTGGAATTTTTTTTGCAGTAGATTTCCGCATAAATGATGATTCATCCAAACTATCACTTGCATCAAGTTCATGATGCTCCGTTGAGTTTGCATTAATAATTTCAATTTCAACACTGCTCAAAATAGTTTCTTGTCCTTCAAAATCTTCATTATGTTCTTCGGGAAATATATTCCCATTAGATGTTTCTAAAAGTAATTTCTGTTCATCGATTCTTTTTGTTTCTGTATTCTCGTATTCCATTTCGATTCCGGTTTCATTTAGTATAACATCCTCGTTGACACTTTCGATATTAGTATCAGACAAAATATCGTCAATTTCTTGTAAATTACTACTACTATCATCTATAGAGACATTTGTTTCTCGAATCGGTAGCATTATAATATCGCTTAACAGTTCATTATTATTGTAAAATATTTCATCAATGTAGTGCTCTTTTTTCACATGCTCTTCAAAGTCAACGGAATAGTATATAGAAAATTGTTTTGAGCAGTAAAAACAATTCATAATGAACTCATCATTCATTTTATCATAATTAATTAAACCGCTTAAATTATGCAAACTTAAACTGAAAATACGAAAAATGGATAAAAAAAATTAGTCCTTTTGGAGAAAAAATATAATTGAATAGGAATTGAATAAGGTATTTAAGAGTTCTTATTAAACTAAAATTTACATAAAATTCTTTGCAGGTATGAACAGAATGTGTACATCTCGATTGAAAGCTTGAGAATTCCCTTAGCACTTTACAAGACGACACTAAAAACCAATAAGATTCGATATTTCGAAGAACAAATTCGATTTTTAAAACTAAAAGGAAAGAAAAGCTTAAGTTATAGTAGACAAACATACTTACTCCGTTTGCGTGCTTTTTGCAGAAAGTCTTGGAATTTCCTTATTAAATTGATATGAAGCTTCTGCAATCAAACTTTCACTACAAGTTAAGGGATCTTCAAAAAAGTTCTGTAGCTCTTCATTTTCTTCGGTGTTTATTGCTTCTACATTATTATGGCGCTCAGTTAATGAATCTAAATCAGAAAATTTCTTAACTGGAATAACCTTCTCCCCAGGCAAAGTCCTACAACTGGTTTTAACAATAGCGGCGGTATTAACTTGTTTCTTCGGCTTTTTTACCCACAAACAGTCCAGCGTTGTTATTATTGGTTTTGCAATATTAATGTCTCTCGCGATAGTTTTTGATCTCGAAATATCAACGATCGCTTTAGGTGTTTCGAGTGAAGTAGTGGTCGTTGATGCATTGTGTTTAACTGATTTATTCTGAGTGCACGTAATTTGATTTTTCACTATTTTCGTTGATTTCACCTTGTTGTTATTGGGAGGCATAGAGTGTGGTTTTATTTCTACGATTTGTAAAATATTTTTATCTTGAGTGGTTTTTGGTTTTAAATAGAATTTTTGTGCTGTAGAGTCAATTACTAAGGCTTTGTTGAATGCATCTGGATTTTTCTCGATGACTTCACTTGGCAAGCTCTTACCTTCTTTGTCACACCTATGAAATGTAGATATTTACAGTTAACGCAGAACAATACATATATATCGAAAATATTTACCTAAGAGCGTTTGTTGATGTTTTTAATTCAGCTAAATTAAATTTAACATGCGGCATTTGAATTATTTTTAAGTTATGTTTACGTTGCTGTATAGGTGCCTTTTGACATTTCCTTATTTCGGCGGGAGTGTTCACGAAAACTTCGGTCGTGTCAGCGTTTCTATTTTTGTTATCCAAAACTCTTATCTGCAAAGTTTTACTGCACTTAGTCATTATAAGGCGTGAGGAGTCAGTTGATTGTTCTAATGTATTTATTCCAACGTCGGGTAAGATAGCATCTGCGTATAAAGGAGTTTGTGAAAACTTCATTTCATCTTCATCAATCGAAATACAACTGAAACAATAAAAAATTAATAAAATTATTTTTAAAGCTCACTCAATCCGCCCACCGAAGAAGACGATAACAGCGTAAAAATAGCCCACAAAATATTTGCGCTCTTTAGTGTTCAATAATTTGTCATCCAAACAACCGCAGTAACGAGCATATTACATACAGTTTGCTTTGTGCGTGTATATTTAAGCTCTTCAATAGACTATTAATCGCAACATAATGCAAGGAAACAAAGGAATTCTTATAATTGTGATTAGATTTATTTTGATAGAAGTTGCAAACCAGCTGTCCGAAGAGATATAATAAGCAAGACCCAACGAAAACATAAAAATTTCAAAAATGTTATAGTTTATCAGCCGTATTTCGAGTGGTACACCACAGAGGCGTCAGAAATCATGATTTATTATTTCCTTGATTTAAAAATCTTATTAATTTTAGTTGATATTGAAGTTACTTTATGACTACAGTTCCGAAATTTCATATTGAATGAAAAGATACAAAAACTGTGAGAAGAAAACACGTTATTTTCTCCTATGACTTGTGATCGATCACAAGGCTAGAATACAACTGTTAATATTTATTGAATATTGTTATTAACCTACTGTGAGTGAGAGTTGTTTATCATCGAATATGATTTACGTAGATATTTATTGCGACAATAGAAGGACTCACCCTATTCCTTTTTCCATTTTAATTCTAATTTCTTATTTGCAGCCTTTTAGATCGTTTAGTAAAATAAACACAATTTGTAAATAACACCTATTCATGGAGAGCACTTTTTAATGGAAGACAGAACACACGTTCTGTTATAACAAGGAACAACTTTTTTTACAGCTATGCAAAACAAAATATATTGATATATCGGAAAACAATTACAGGGTTGTACAAAAAATTATTATCTTCACGATTAGAGTTGCCAACTTTACCTATTTACATGTAAAAACCATACATAGTAAAAAACTTTTTTGCCTACGATCCTTGGATTTTTAGATTGAACACGCTAAAGAGCAATGACTAGAAAAGTAAAAAAATTTTTAAACAGATACACCTAAGAAAATTTCCCAGTCCTTTTACAAACAGATAAAAGATGTTATATGCAAAAAATTTTAATTTATTAACCAAAACAGAAAACTTAAAAATTTGAAACGACTGAAATCGACACAAATTTCAAATGCCAAATTACTTGATATTTTAAATATCAAAAAGGAGTTTTATTCTTAAGAGAATTAATTCGATATTAAATTAAATAGAACGAAAGAAGTTACAATTTGAATGCGAGCAATTCTAACTGGCAACAAGTGCCTTTTGCGTTCCCCCGTTTCTTCGAATTTAGCGATAGCAAAATTAGTCTCGCTTTGAAAAAATTTGGATTAGCTTCGGGTATAAATCAAGAAAAGTTACCACAAAAACCTCTTTTCAAGTTCTTTTTATATGGAAAATCAGAGCTGTAATTATAATAATTTTCTCACCAGCTCTCACTGCACCCACCAATACATTTGTAATTACAATTTTAAATAAAATATTTGCGAATTTCGTATTATATAACACAGATGGAAAATTTTTTCTAAAAGCAAACGCGAGTTATTATAATAATTTCTCTTTGTTAGTATTTATCATTAATATAATATTTTAATAGTTCATGCTCTAATGAGATGTGAAATTAAAGTTAGGAGAGAAAAAAAGATTCTTAAATATCGAAATATTAATGGAGAAGAATACCTGAACGTAATTAATTAGCATAGAGAGTATGGTTTGGACTTCAGGCTTTTTTTGCCTAATAATTTTATTTCGAGTGAATTCATATCATATAACACTATGGAATATATAACTCAGCTAAACTGTGTACTGGTTCGATCAGTAGGCGTCTTCATAAAGGCATATAAACATCATCTATATCAGCCGTAACGAAGCTCTGCATTTGATTTTTTGCAAACCGTGTTTTCAAAAGAATTGTAATTATTTAACCGTGGTAAACGCTAGCTTTTACCAAAAATCAATCCCCCCTTCAATTTAAAAAAAGGGAATTTGTGCAGTTCTTCTGTACTTAAATGTAATAATATGATATTGTACTTAAAAAAATTTTGAACGATTTTCAATGCAAGACGATATAGCTGACTTGGGAACTTTGGGAATATATTTTTCGTTCGTTGCAAGCCAAGAAATCACAAGTCACTTTCTAAAATGATATGCATATACATACATAAAGGTCTTATTCTTTAGTATTCTATTCTTATTTATCGCTCATTTGATTCTATCAAGTTAGTAAGTCAATGACTTATAGTTCAAACGAAACCCTGCCAAATATCAAATATTTGAGACTCTGTTTCCGTTTCCGTTTGCTTATTTAGGCTAATATTAAATGAATTTTCTTTTTTTATGTAATTTTACAATAAGCTTTATTTCGAAGCGCTTAAAACAAATTATAAATAACAATGAAAACATCATTGTTTTTCAATTATCATCTTCAGATTCGATAATCTCTACTACTAAATCATCAAAATCTGCCTCTTCCATGCTCACTTCATTTATATCATTTTCCAGGCTATTTACGGTATCATTATCCTCTTCAATTTGTTCTATCAGTACAATTCCATTACTCTCCTCTTGGTGGTTGCGTTCTTCATTATCATTATCAGTAATCGGTGTAGCGTAACACTCATTGGGCTTACTTTCATTGCCATCGGTAGTTGGTGGCAGTACAGGTTTAGTGCGACTAACCCAAACTTCCAATTCTTCCGGTGGTACTTTATGCATTGATGTATAATGGCGACGCAAAGATGATCTCATTAATAATCTACCTGGTGGCGGACATAATTGACATTTATATGTGCCGTGGCGTATTGGATGCTTTTCTTTATTGTGATGTAAAACGTCTTTGTAACGCTCGAATACCACATGACAAGTCAAGCAACTATACACCTTCTCGCCTGGACGTCGCAATGAATTTCTCCATAAATATCCTTTGCGATATTCTTCACTAAAGTGTACTAAACGCATTCCTTGTGGATTCGTTCTACGTGCCAAGTCCTCAAGAGTTCCTTCTTCAGCTAAATGATGTCTCTGCTGATGACGTAGCAAATAGCGTTGATATTGTGATTTATGATTGCACACCACACAAGTATACCAGCGACGTATATTGAAATGCTTTGTTTTCTTGTGTATCCGAAAAGTACTTCTCGAATAGATGGCTTTACCGCAATATTCACATATATACGGCGCTGGTTGACAACGTGATGAATGATTATGATTGTCTAGGGCCGCTTTCGAGTAAAACATTTTCTCACATTTTTTGCATTGATATTGTGGCGGCTGATGACGTAATTTGTGCTGTCGAAAAGCATTCTTTCTGTATAGTATTTTACCGCACTCATCGCATTTATATTCTTCACGTTCATTAATAAGTTTAGGTTTAACTTCTGTATTTAGGCTCGGACTGCAATGAACAGCTTCTATATGCTTTTGAAGAAAATAGTTTCGTGTAAACATTTTTTCGCATATTTCGCATTTGAATTTTGGTGGTAAATGCGTATATTTATGAGCACGAAATTTTCTCCATAGCGTGTATTCTCTACCGCATTGATCACATTTATATTCACCTTGTTCCGGTTGTTTTGGAGCTTTCTGATGGAGAGTGATAGCCTTTCTTACCACAATGGAGTTTTGCGTTGTTTTAGTTATATTTTTCGATGAGGCTTCTGCATGAATTAGTGTTTTCACATCGGATTGACTCTGGCTCGAATTCTGATTGTAAATTTGACAGTTTCGCTTTTTTAATTCCGTTACTGTATATTTAACCCATGGTGGGTAGTTGCTGTTTTGATTGAAACGCTTAAAAACTGCAGCATCTTGACTATTTTTTATTAAATCCAAATTGTATGGTAGACGTGTTCTTTCCAAAAATTTCTCACACATTTTAAAATATGTAGGAAATCGATGTTTAAATGGTTCGTATGGAATATTTCTTTCATGTTTTCTCATTTTATATGCCGTGCGGGAAAACCAATCGTTTACACGTTGTATACTACGTCGCATTTCAAAATCTGTTATATCCAAATGATATTTTTTATTTAGAATGGAACACATTTTCATAATAGTCTCATCATATTCATTTCTGGTACATGTAGATCGATTCGAATAGAGTACTGGATATTTTTTTAAATTTTCCAAAAATTCTATAACTACCGAACGATTGGTTAAACCAAAGAGTATCTGAAATGAAAAGAATTATTTTTTTTAAGAATTTACACTTATTCTATTATATATATATATATCCTACCCCACAACCGCGGCTTGGCTTTGGCACATCATCTTCATTCTCATCATTTGAAGGCATCTCATCGTCTGATATTTCAATATCGTTCAGAGTACTTGAAACCTTGAAGAAATAATTTTCGATTAATAAATTGCATCACAAAAGAAGAAGATGATGATAAGCAGCACACATTTCTAATTTTATTTTTCAATTTACAATGGATCTCAATGGATCTCCGAATCATCCAGCAGAACACATTGTTTTTTTTCAAATTTCCTAAATGTTCAGGTTGAATACGCGAACGATGCGAATTGTAACAACAATGATGATACTTACCGAATCACATCCCCCAATGCCCTCACTTTGGTCAATTTCATATTCTTCACGTGAATCCAAACCTTCATCACTTAATTCATAAGTATCTTGAGAAGCTTGAAAATCCTGTTTATAAATTAAAAATCAAGTAAGTTGGTAATCAATAATTCAATGTACTCAGATAAAATCAGTTTTGACAGACATTCATCTTTTCTTCAGGAATCTCTAGAAATTCACGATCCTCCTCAATATCAAATAATTCATCACCAAACGAATCATCTTCACTAAACATTTGTTCTGTTGTCGCATCCTCCTTATCGCATTCAGATCTTTGGCCATCATCATCGCTAGATTTTCCAAATGACGTTGCAAAATTTAGAGAATCCTAAGTGAAAAAAAATTTATTAATATATTAAGAATATTAGGTTGGTTACTAAAACAACTTACTTTTATTAAAAGAGCTTTCATTGGTTGATTAAAATTATTTTCATTCTCATCGTTATCGAAATCTACTGTTCCTGTGAACGGACTTGACGAATTCTAGAAAAAAATAAAAGGAATCATCAATAATGGAGCTTGTGATAACGTTAGGTGTTGTACATGGAAAATAAAACATTTGCACTTATTGAATTATGATGATTACTATGATTACTTACATTACTTATGTAAAAGTCTCCGATTGGATAGTCTTCATCAATTGTTTCATTCGCCTCACTTAAAACATTCTAATGGAAAAAAAGACTCATTAGAATTTTTTGATAATAAACTAAAAAAAAAAAGAAAAAAAATGGACTTACACTTTTGGTCACATTGTTCTTACAAGTTTGAAAAAAATAATCCAGATTATCTGCTTTTATGAGAGCTTTGGAAGGTTTAGCAAGATCTGAAATAATATTAACCTTTGGACTCTTTGTGAAATCGGTATTCGGAGACAATTCATTGACGTTTCTTTCGTCATGTAAATATTCCACATGCATCGGTGAAGGCAAATTACGATTATATAATTCATTTAATTCGATCTCATCATAATCACTCAAATCATCTTTTTTTATATCTTTTTCATTTAACATCGCGTAATCATGGTCTAAATGAGAGAAAACTTTCTCTTCAATATTATGTTGGAATTTTACGTGTTGCAAGAATTCCGACCAACATTCTAAAGGATAGAAATTTGAACAATAAAAGCAATTTAAATGGAAGTGATTTGTATCCACAAGGCCGCAAACACCTTCAAAGGAAAGGCTAAAATACAAAAAAAAAAAATCGCTTTTACTTTTTGAATTTTTTAAAAATTTTGGGATTACATTAAAAGACGATATATGAAGAAAGGAAAATATAATAGGAAAGAAAGGTAGAAAAAAAAATTGTGCAGATGAACTGTCTGTGAACATAAACTTACTCAGTTTGCACTTCATTGCATTTTTTTCCTTCCGCCAATATTTCACTGCTTCTCTGCTGGAATGATCGGGTCGTCTTTTTAGATGAATTATTTTCATAGAATTTTTCTGCTTTCTCAGATGTTTGCAAGTCAAGTGGATTAAATTTTTCCAATGGCTGTTGAACGATTAATACGGTAGGAGTTTTAATAGATATAGGATCGATTGGTTGTAACGATTTAGATGGAGACGATCCTGGGCCAGGTCTACGAGCTAATTCAACTAGATTGCTGACATTTAAAGTTGATGCATAAGATAAAGGGAAAAATTTTTTTTTTTTTTTAAATTCAATGTGATTTAAATAATGTAATTAGATATCCTATTCTGTTTCTTGTTAAAGAGCATAATTCATTTTTTTTATTATTATAAAGAAACAATTATAACTTACTTAGCGACAGTACTTGTTTTTTTCGATTGACCATTCATTTCATTTGTAGGCTGAGAAATCATAGGCAGTCTGCGCAATAGAACTTTTAAATTTTTTAGTTTCTTTTAGTGGAAAAAAAATAATTAAAAATAATTATTTGCATTTCGTTTCCACAATAGGAACAACCTAATATTTCAATAAAATTATATCTTACCGGATGCGTTTTCAAGTGAATATCATTTCTTTTATTATTATGTGTGGGTGACGCAAACAGGTTTTGTGAACTCTTTGATCTTTGGTTTATTGCCAGGGATGACGTTGAAATTGATCTTTCTTTATCTTGCAATCTGAGTAATTGTACGTTAGTTGGTAGTTGGAACGACGCTTTGCCGCCAGGATTTGGGAATGTGGATGAATTGTTTTGGAGGAGGTTCAAACGAACCGATGACGTATCGTCGTTTGAAACCGGAGGCACAGTTTTGTTTATCACATGTTTTTTTAAAGTAATACGAGGACTCTCTTCCAAACTAGCAGCTAATATTTCAGTTTGACTGTATGCGGTTTCGAATCTAACTGTTGCGTCTGATAGAGTGTTAAGAGGAGCGAGATATTTGTAATAACCTCGTTCATCTTTCCTAAAAAAAAAAAAAAGAATAACATTTACCGTCATTTATTATTATTTACATGTTACCGGTAATTTTCTTGAAAGGAAAAAAGCTTTAATTACGTACCCTATAAATTTTAATGACTTCCTTAGTTCTGTTGGCAATCTCAACTTTTGATCAACCATTATGAAACGCCTTCCGCTGGATATTGTTGGCAGAGATTGGCTTTGAGGTCTACAATTTGGCAGATTGGTTATCTCTGTGTTCTGATGTATGATTTTAATTCGTGTTTCCTTATCATCAATGCTTGCATCGACATTGTTAAAATTATTATGTGGCTCAACTACGTCCTTCAACGGCGAACAATTACTGGCGGACGTATTAGCATCAGTCATATCAATCGCACCGGCACTAAATGAGTAATGTTGAAAAACTTACTAATGTGTAGATAGATATTCAATTCACAAAATGTTTAAATTAAATTAGAAGACATTAAAAATGATCAGATTCAATATATATAAATTTATTAAATCAAATATGAGAATTGAAATTTATCTGTTTGTGTTTTTTTTGTGCTTCTTGTGTTCACGTTTTATTTACGTTTATAAGATCATTTTTTGGTCACAAATATTTTTGTTACAAAACAAATGGTGTTTTGCACTCTTACCTGCTTGTGGTCATTTTTAAATTCTTTCTAACAATGACCAGCAGCAATATTTATTAGATTAAATTAATAAACGAAATTAATGCAAAATTATTTAGCATCAGAATTCAACCGTTTAAAAAAAATGGCGGACCTTACACTCAATCATATGAGAAAAATACTGTGTTTAAAGATGTCAAATTTGTACATCATAACATTCCTAAAAAAAAGCTGGGATTAGAGATGGGCGTTTGTACGATATTTTAATAATATTGCAAACATTTTCATTAAAATATCAGTTTCTAGGAATGTCATCATGTAACTAGTGTCTCTTTTAATAAGCAATACTATTGTTTTGAAAAGAGATTAGCAATAGTAAATTTCATTAGGATCATGTAACAGTATATCTTAGTATCCAATAGAATATAGAATTTCCAAATATAATGGGAGAGTCGTAAAAATTGAGATGTACAGCTGTTTTTTATTACAAATGCAACTTTGAAAAAGATATGGTAGTAATTGAAAATAAAAAATTGAAATTATATGTATTTTTATTATGTTATTAGGCCGCAACATTGGCTGAACTGTTAAGAAACGCCTCTAGCAAGTCAGTACACGTGGGTTCAAAACTCACTGCGGTAGAGTTTTTTCATAAAAAAGAAAAAACACCAACAAAGCCGATAGCCGAAGCTGCTAGTGCTCTCATCTCTAGTCTATGAATTAATTTCATTAGTCTAGAGTAGAAAAATAATAATAATAATAATAATGTTACGAAAATTGCCTCTCGTACTTTTACGTTTAAGGCTCAGTTCGTATCTCTGAATCGCGAAAAGCTTAGATTTTGGTTATGTACAATTTTCTTCATTTATTGCAAGTATTTACAAACACAATTATTTTACAATTTATTACAAAGTAACTATTTCTTCAACACTTGCTTATTTGTCTAATATTTTTAATTGACTCTCTGATATTATTCTTCGAATCTCGGGTGTTATTTTTCCACTCTTTTGTTCTAAGCAAAATGCTCTGCTTATAAACCTTACGAATATCACAAACTCTGCATACCTTTTGCTTTTAACCTGAATTCGTAGTTTGATTAATCCCTTTCATGTCACGTTTCGCGGAAATTCTTTGCTAATCTTTGCGTTTATTACCAGCTGCCAATATGTCTTTTTATGACCGTCGTAAGTAAGTTGCATTCCAAGGAATTTCCACCCCTTAGACTTGTCAAATTTGTTATAGTTGCCGTTTACCTGTTTGTGATTTTCGTAATAATAATAATAATAATAATAATAATAATAATAATAATAATAATAATAATATTAACAATAATAATACTAATAATAATTAACACAGTGATATGTATAAAAAAGATCTATGCGTTGTTGATTAAAAAAATTCGAGCAGTAGCATATTTTGGCTCTTAACATTTTCCTTTTTGCATCCTTTACTGCTCTTGTTGTCCTTTTTTCAATGATCTTCTTGCACTCGTCAGCCTCTGTGCTTAGATCTTGTTGTATGATTGCTAACATTTCATGAGACTATGTAGTAAACAGCAATTAATGCTCTTTTCGGATAACGCTTCATTTAGCAATGAGTATTAGTTAGTTATAAGGAAAGTCTATGCATTCTGATATATTTTTATGCAACAAAGAGATTTCTTGTTAACATATCTCACTTCTTTTTTCAGACTGAGAAAGCTGCTAAAGGTTGCATTTATATTCCATCAGATGGTAATGGTACATTCTTTACAATGGGAATATGATAAAGTCTACGTGTACAATACATCATATTATCGATATTGATAGACGACCATTTTCTTCTTGTATGACAAGTTGACTTGTTCACTTTCTAAAAATTTTACCCATCTTTTCCGTAACTTCTCAACGGTTGTTGTTGTTGTTTCTAAACCAGATTCTACCAGTTACTCTAGCAATTCGTCCCGTCGTAATGTATATGCCCATGTGATCATTAGAAAAGATATATATTTAGATTTTGTATATTATATTTTATTACTTTCACTATTTGTGTACCAATAAGAAAGAATCAGTATCCTTACAACATTCGTTCAAATAAAATAATATATAATAATTCTTAATACAATCTTTATTTCGGCTTATTCTTCGTGTTTACCCTGTGAGTCGGGTGCTAGCATTGATCTTTATTGATCTTTACTGTCGACTTACTCTAGACTATATTTTTCCTACTCTTTGTTAACTTATTTCTGTCGTTAATTACTTATTTAATGTTTCAATTTTTCAGGAACACTTATTCGGTCTCCTCCCACTAGCTTTTGCCTAGTAATTCCTTAACTCTATCGTTTACCGGTGTTTGCTTTCCATCGACTGTTGTTGGGTTCTTAAATCCAGTTTACCATACCAACATTAAGTGCAAATTTTATTGTCAGTTCCCCAAATCTACTAATAATACCTTATGCTGTGTCACAAGCCCTACTTACAAATGTCTTAACTTTCTACGTTCTACGTATAATATAGCTTCCAAATTCAAAACGGTTTTTTGCTTGTTTATCTTTCTTATCTTTATATCTCCGATTCTACGGTATTTACATTGAGTTCAAACTCAACACTAAAAATGTAGATCATTGATAATATTAAGAAGGGAATACTTCAGAATATTAATAATGACATATGATTGTTAAATATATTTTTACTACAAATGATTAATCGTTTCACTATTATTGTAACGTATGCTTCTTTTCTACGGACTTTCGCTTTAATCTTGCTATTTTCCTTAATTGATTTTGCTTTCTACTTACAAAATTGAAAAACGTTTAACTCTACGCCATTGTTTTTCGTTTATTTCCGTCAAAAGCTGTACTCGTACACACCGCCATTTTGCGATTATTCGCTTTTCAAGCAACGTTGCAAAAACAAAAATACTGCTTATTAAATACATGCGAAAACGCATACAAATTAAGGGAAATTTTTTGATTTGATAGTAATTGATTTATTATTAAGTTGGTTCATAGAATATTGTGCCTGCGCTACCAGTCTTTGACATCATTTTTATTTATAAAACTCTAATATTTTTCCGAAATAAAATGTTGTCTGTTTTCAACATGTTTAGTCATAATTTGAAAGCAAAATACATAACTCGGTATTGAAACACATCCGACTGAAAGAGCATGCTCTGGAAGCAAATGTCAAAATCAGTAAATTTAAACAATTCAGTTGTCAGCGTATAAATGCTCCAAAGTGTGCTTTTGAAAAGACGACCACAGTGTAGATATGGAAGGATTAGGATTCTAATGCATAATAAAAGCATTTAAGTTAAATATAAAGAAAACCTTAGAGCACTGATACAATCCTTTTTTTTTTTTTTAATCGCTTAAGAAAACACAATCTATAACAAAGCCGTTAATAACAAAACAAGAAAACAAAAACAATAACAACATTCGTAAGAAAAGTAAAGCAAAAGTAAAATGTGAAAATTTGTTGGTTTCAATTTTACAAAAAAAAATTGTTTATAATAAAAAAAGAAGAAAAAAAAATCGGTTTAATGAAATTTACTACAGTGCAAGTAGTGCGCAAGCAATGAGAAGAAACCACATGAAATGTTGTTGTTGATGAAATATTGCACAAATACTTCTCTTTGACTTCTTTACTAAACAATGCACTAACACTAACACTAACAGAATCGTTACAAGAAATGTTTTAGAATTCGTTGTCAACAAATTGTTTGAAAAAATTTTGCTTATAAGGAAATATGGGCTTATTTGAAACATCACAAATGGCAGTGAGTTCGCATTTAAATTTAGAATTCTTTCGAGATATTTTTCAATCTGTGGAACCAGATATACTAATCGATACTTATGAAGAAGAGCCAGGATCGGGTCGCGGTGATAATTATACTGCTACCTTGTATCGAATACATTTAAATGGTCAACGAAGATTAATTGATAATAAAACACAGAGATGGGAAAAAAGTTTAATTTGCAAACGTTTACCAGAAAATATACATTTACGTGAAGCATATAAAAGCGATAAATTATTTAGGTAATAAAACTAAAAACTAATCGAGCAAAAAGAAAAATTAAACTTTTCTATTTTAGGAATGAAGTTGAATTTTATATGACTATAATGCCAGAATTATTGCAATTTCAAGTTACAAAAACCACGGAAGTGTTTAAAGCTATTCCTGAATGTTATTACGCTAGATCAGATTTATTAATAATGGGTAAGTAAAAACGTTCATAAATAAGCTCCCAAAGTAATTCATAACATTTGTTAGCATTTTTTTCTTTTTTTTTTTTTTTTAATTCTTAGAGGATCTGCGTGTACGTGGTTTTCAAATGCCTGATCGCAAGCAAGGATTAACTCTAAATGAAACTCAACTAGTGTTACAGAAAGTGGCACATTTTCATGCTTTAAGCCTGTCGTATAAATTTGAGAAACCTGCACAATTTGAAAATTTTCGCAAATTAACCACGGAAGGTTTATTTTGCAAGGATAATGAGACTTGGTATAAGAACTATTATGATAAACTACTAGAAAGCGCTATAGAAATGGTAAATGAAGCATACATTTTTGCATTAGGTTATCGCATACATTAAATGATAGTTTAGTAGTTTTTAAACTTGTGTTGAAAATTAAACTATTTAATAGAAAATAGAGTCTCTTCGTTATTTTGAAGAACTTCTACTTTGCTGTTGTGTTGTTAGCTCCTTTCTTGCAAATGTAATCTTAATGTCGTTGATGATGAAAATTTTATATATAAAAATTTGATATTTTCTCTCCAAATGATTACGTGCAAAACAACAAGCAACAATTTCATAAAAATAGAAGAAAATCTGCCAAGCCCTTCCATCAAAATTTACTTTTTTTTCCCCCTTCTTTTAAGAAAAAGCTGTTAGGTATAAAAGATTCGGCTTTGCCGAATATAATTTTCCTGCTTGTTTCTTTTTATGGATGATTTTTCGAACCGACACTAACCGACCGATTAACCAACAAGAATAGCAAGTGAGTAAGCTCATTTAACTTGACTGAGCTTCCTTCCCTTCTTCCAATTTTTACTCCAAGCCAATTAAAACACACATTATTTTTGTGGGTGTGATTTCGTGAATATATTTCATTTTTCCCGAATAATCAATTGAATATTGAGTATTTTCCAAAAAGGTTTCGGATGTCTTAGCTGAAAACTCAAAATATTTAAAGGCTTTAAAAGGATTTGCTGAAAGTTCTACATTTTTTTCAAATATGGTCGATATGGTTAATGAAGATACAAATTTAACAGCTTTATGTCATGGAGACTGTTGGGCTAATAATTTTCTTTATCGATACGAACTGGATGCGGACGGTCAAAAGCAATTAATGGAGGTAAATATATAAAAATATTATTTTATTACTAAAGCCCGCCCATCTCTATTAAAATTTAGATTTAAAGGACGACCCCTTCTGTTATTATAATAATTTTTAAAATTGTAAACAAGACTACCTCGTTACACGTGTTCAGAATCAGTCTGGATCTATTTTTTTTTTTTTTTAAATCTTAAACCTTCGCTTTTTTAGACACGATAAAGGTGAGCAAATAAAGTTTTTACGTCACTTATGGTTATCAAAAATATTCTCAAATCGCAGGTTAGTATGCACTGTGGCATTAGATCGTTGAAAAAGTTCGTGTCGCTTTTATATTAAACTCAAACATATTTTTCTTATATTTTAAATGAATTTTATTAAATCAAATATTTTTCATTTTGGTTCATAATTTTTCGCATTTCTCCGATGTAACTGTTACGATTCCTTGTACGATTTTTAGAATTTCTGCGTAAAGATCTAAACCGAGCGATTTTCAAAGGGCTTTTTTGCAATCAACTTTGTATCATTAAGACATTTCTAAAAAGAGCGTAAGGCTCCAGTTATAACTTGGCTCTAAACATAAGTATCATCAACCGTAAGCAATAAGAGGAAAATTATACCATTAAGAATGAGCAAAGTTTTTTTCTGAAAGGGGCATTGCAAGTTTCCAAATTCTCAGATTACACAGTCCAGTGCCGAGTTAATCTCTCGGCCATGGAGGTAGATATGAGCAGTATTAGTAACAAAAGTTTCTTTCATGATCTCGAAAACTTTTAACAGTTGATTTCGCGTCATTTTGTAAAGATATAGTCGTATAAAAATTACTTTAGAAAAAGGGATGAATAAAAGAGTGAACATGATCTCTGAATTTCAAATTACAAAAGTGTTTATCGAAACATTTATACATGGATGAAATCTAGTGGCGAATCTCTAAATAAATTTTTATTATTAATCTTTTTCTTTGAAATATTGTTTCAGGTATGTTTAGTGGACTTTCAACTAATACGATACGGTTCCATAGCCTTGGATGTAACTAATTTGTTATTCTGCTGCACTAGTAAAACTATGCGTGACCAACATTTAGAAGAACTCATACAGCTTTATACAGATGAGATCTACAGATGGTTAAAAATTTTGTGCAATAATATTCCTGAATACTGCAATAGAAGAGAGAAATTTCAAGAGCTGTAAGAATTTATTGTGATACATATATGCATGCATTAATGGACCTGTTTTTTTAAACTTTTTTTTTCGTAGTTTTAGGCAAGAATTGAAAGCTTTTGGTCGTTTTGCCCTTGGTTTATCTCTAGATATCATTCCAATCAGCACATGTTCGTCAGAAGACGCTCCCGATATGTTCGAGAATAAACGATGTGAAGGTTTGGAAAGCAAAATCGGTGCACCGGAGTTGAACTTTCCTCCAAATGAATTGTGCCGACAAAAAATGTCGGAAATTCTAATCGATTTAGTAGATAACGGTATGCTTTAAGACAAATATGTAAAGCCCGAAAGAGTAAGGAGTTATATAAGTAAAAGCAAATAAAAGTTAAATTAAAATAAAATGATGTAAGAAAAAAAATACAACAAGATATTTTAAGCTTTCTACACCCAGAGCCGAATGATCTGGGATGTCAAAATGAAAGAAAAAAGAAGAAGACAATTTCAGAGGGAATGTATAGATTCTGTTTCAGTCTCAAATTCTGCCCCTCTGTGTAAGGTCTGCGGCAAACGTTCGCAAACAACCGCAAAGACTAAAATATCAGCTTCAAATTCGGTAAACATATTCAGAAGAGTTCTTTCAGTCAAGCTGGAGATGAAAATGCAATACAAATTTAGAGCATCTTTACTTGCGAAGTTTTTTTACTGGTTAGTTAAATTAAGAAAATGGACATGTAGGTAAAACAAACACGGAAGAATCGGCCAATTAGAGAATTTTTTGGATACAATTTTTTTTTTTTTTTTTTTGAAAATAATGTTGGTGGGTATAAAAGATTTCGCGAGAACCGATTATTATTTTCCAACTTGTTAAATAATAAGATTTGGGTTTTCATGCTTTGGGAAAGAAGGTAAACCTGCAAAACAAGAGGGAGAAATGCTGTCTAACGTTGCTTTTTTCTGGTTCACGTAAGGTAAAGAAGGCCCCATTTCGAGAAACTTGATGTGTGTTAGATGAAGAAATAGTCAAAGGGCGGGATATGAAATGCTTAAGATCAATTGATTTCGCTTACAACTGTTGGTAACTTATACTGGAGCTAAAAGTGAAGATGACTCTCGACTGCTGCCCGCAAATACGCGCGCATTATACAAAAACTGGGATTTCCAGTAATTTTTCAATGTCCACGACTTAGAAAAATTTTTCAAAAATTTTTAAAAACTTAGAAAAATTTTTCAAAAATAAATAAATAAATTACAAAATATAATCAAAAACTTATCAAACCGAGGTCAGGGATAAAAATTTAATTTTCGTTCTTAATGACCCCAATCTATGATTGTACAATAAACGTAAAAACGGTAAAATGCACAAATCGTACTAAGCTTCTTAACGAATAACAATAACTTTCATTAGCAAACATTGCATTTTAAGGACGATTAAGTAGTTCAGTGACTGTCACAATAAGCATAGTACACTTTCTAAATTTTTGAGGTTAGACAAGATTTAGTCGTTTCCAATTTCACGTAGCACGAATTGCGAATATAATCATCGCGAATATTAGTAGTAATAAATGGCTTCAATTAGACAAGCGTATATATGTGTTTTTATTTATAAAACGAGCAAATTGAAGCGACAATCAAAAACTGGTCAATGTATATTACGGCCTATATAGCGCCTAGGACTCACTCAGTCTCGCGAGCCGTATTATTCCATAAACGGTTTTTAGTTTTAGCGTTCATTTTATCTTTCTTGGTTATCGGCTCCAAGTGTGCAGCATCTACAATATCTCTATAATATAGAATAGATAGTTAGAACTAAGCTTTATGATCGATATAATATTCCACACACATTAACTTACTTAAATTCTTCATAAGATTTTGTACTATAAACAGCTCGCAATTTAGCATCATTTTGCAAGGTACGTAATTCTCCCGCTCGTAAAACTTCTAAACATTGCCCTTGCAATTTTTGTAATTCCTCTGGAGTAATTTTTTCGTCTAAATTGGATGGAAACATCTTTTGTTTTTTTTTTTTCGTTATTGGGAATCGGTGAAAATTCAAATAAAATTATTATTTATAGAATATTTTCAAATCAAGTTAGAAACGGTTGCCAAGTAAAAAATATTATTCTGCATCAACCATTAAAGAACGAGACAGAGACAGAGACTTGAAAGTATTTTAAAAAGATAACACTGTACTGTAATTGTGTAAAAAGGAGCTTTTTTGCAAGAGTTTTAAATAAATTTTAATTTAAAAAATTTAGATCTAAAAAAAAAATCTAAGTAGAGCAGTTTTTGTGTTGCGTTTA
>KK351068.1:1255053-1267615 GCA_000671755.1 Glossina brevipalpis | reverse complement strand
ATATATATATATATATGTATATATATTGTACTTTACATATCTCCTAATAATAATAAGTAGTAAGAAGTAAACTAAAGTTTAGTATTTGTTTGCGTAATATCCAAAGCAAAGTCCAAAAAAGAAAAAAAAAACTAAAACATAAATAACCGACAGCTTTTTTACATCGTTCGCTTCTATTCTATATTGTGTGATCTCGCTTTTTTTTCTAATTCTTGGACTTCAAACTGTTTCGAAAAAATTATTATTACAAACACACAACAGTTAGTTAAGTTATACTCTCCGACTGAAAATCAAAAGAATTCTTCTTCATACGCTAATTCCCTTAACCAATCGCCTGCTAACAGAGTTATTTTCAATTATAGTTATTTCATGCTGTGATACTTACATTTACATGTCGCTCTATTTATTAAAAGGCAACAACAACAATAACAAACGCAACACATATTTCATGTCTAGACGATATGATGCACTCAAGATTCGTTTTAGGAAGAATGCGGTTTTTAATACTTTGTTTGTTGTTATACCCATTACATTGGGTTGTATTAAATTCGACGAATATTTACACGATGAACAACATTTCAAGTAAGCAGCGTCAGGTATTTCATCACATATTTGGTTTATTTTTGTCTGTCTGTCTGTCTACTAATCTCCTTCGTTTCGTTGGTTTAAGTTATAGGAAATAATTAGCAAGTTTCGGGATCAAAATCTTTTTTCCCCTAAGAAGGGAAGCTGTTGCAACGGCGCTAAAAACAAAAGAAGCATTTTTTGATGGAAGCAAAAATAATAGAATCATATTATTTTAAAAGATTGTTAGGTGTTCTTTAAAAAAAAGGGGGTTCCTTTTGAAAGATATTAAAAAATAAGAACATCTTGCGAGGTATACGGGCCCCGCGGCACGTAACGTTACTGGTCTAAATTTGAATATAAAAAAAAAAAAGAAAATTTACTTCTAATGTACAGTCTCACTGAGATGCTGGGTCGATTTTGAAAATATAGAGTTTTGTGTGATTGGGGAGTCTTTGAATAAAAAACATCATCCATCTTTGACCAAAAAACCGACTAAAATTAAGTGATCCACTTTATTTGATCGCTAACTTTTATATCGAATCAAGTATAAATTCCCTGTCAATGGAAAGTAAAAAATTAATATTTACCTGCGAGTGTTTGTGTCAACGGTTTAATATTGAGGTGTTCGGAAAGCCATTCCGTTTCTTTCATCAGAGGGATTAATCGTATTTTTCACAACCAACTTCACACTGAAGCCACATAATTCTTATATATTTCGATAGTTGATATAGTAAGACTTACTTATGAGAAAATTCGATGGTGTTGATGCCTATAGATCTGGCAACATTCTCCTGATTATCTCACACGATCATGTACTTCAAAAGAGGTGACAATTCGGCTTATATTTTTTGTGAAGACAGTTTTCTAATTCTTTGCTCATGTAAAAAGTAGTGCTGTTTTGAAAATGGGTGAAATATTTGAAGAAAAACGATACTATAAAAAAGCTAAGAACGCTATGAGCGAACGAGTATCCAGAAGTTGTTTGTTCTATTCCGTTCCGAAGATGTTGATGTCAAAGATGCATCCCTATATGGTGCGGCAGTTACTAAAAAGATCAATGAAATTTTGCAACTGGTGGAGTAAGACAGCGGAGACATAACATATCTTATATCTCTCATAACATTATGATGGACGAAAGTAGAATTTTCGGCATGGTTTCCTTTTTTACTACCGGTAAAGGTAAAAATGCTGTTCAAGCAATAAGGAAAAATCATTCGATGTGTATGGAGAAGATGTATTGACAGAAGGCTCGTACCAAAATTGTTTTACAAAATTTCAATCCGACAAAATTTTATCTTGAAGATGCACAACGTTCTGATAGGGTAGTCGAAGCTAATGACGACTTAATAACACTGAGTACTGAATAATAACTTTTAACATCGCTTAAAGACAAAATTTATTCAAATATAAAAGTATTTATATAGTATAAGGAAATTTTCATCTATTGTGACCACAAAAGATGAAATGACGCTCCGAACAACCCATTAGCGTTAGCTGTAAACATAAAATTGGACATAAGTTTTAATGTGACCTTTTACCGTAATTTCATATATACACATGTACAAGTATATTAAGTTCATGTATACATAGAGATTTCAATGTTTTTCGTATAGGGATCGTCAGTATTCAATAACTCTCAAATACTTATGATCTTCTGTTTGTTTTGCTCAATATTGTTATCGTTTATTTAACATTAAAGGCATACACTTCAGATAACGGTTGTCCTTATCTGGATAGATTTGTTTTACAAAAGAATTTTGGATGTGTACTACTTGAAGTTTGCTGTTGTTCAGGCCGTTTAAACACAATCAGCATAGGTCTTGATCGGCGTTATTTAATTTTATCGTCTCTTATTAGAACATCTCTGCATAAAGTTTTGCTTATTTGGCAGAGGGTTTTTTTATGTTGATTTCTTTAACATTTCTGCTAAGACTATTAATTTATTTAACATTTCTGCTAAGAGTATAGATTTATGTAACATTTCTGCTAAGACGTGGTATTTATTTAACATTGCTGCTAAGAGTATTGATTTATTTAACATTTCTACTAACATTATCAGTTATTTAACATATCTGCTAAGATTATTGATTTATTTAATATTTCAGCTAAGACTACTGATTTATTTAACATTTCTGCTAAGACTATTGATTTATGTAATATCTCGCGATTATATTCTCACATATGTGTGATATATTCGTGCGATTTCGACATAAACGTTTACATATTTATTTTTCATTGTTCAAGTGTGCTTACATATGTGCATATATTTACTCAACTTATCAGAATTAATAAAATGTTAAAATTGCATTGAAAAAAAAAATCGTTGATAAAGCTCGAATAGTTCTTAAAATGGAATCCAATCGAAACGTAACATGCTGTGCTAGTAACTGAATTAGAAAGAAGAATATAATTTAATAAGAATTGTGATCACTGATTTTATATTAGGTTTTTAGATAGATAAACATTTTGAGTCAGAATGAAAAAGAAGAATGAACACAGTAGTGGTATTGAGTCAAGGAAAAAGTTTGTGTCGTTTTTTTCATCAAATTTTCGCAATATTTTACATTTTAAATGAATTTTATTAAACTAAATTAGTCCTATTTTGATCTAAAAATGTTTGCCATTTTTCTGGTAAAATTATCAGGGCATTTTTACAGTACTTCTGGAATTTCTAGGCAAAAAATCGTATGAAAGGATTTTGACTGGCTTCTTTTAAAACAAATGGCAATCGAGCGAGGTAAGATCACTAGCTATACGGTGGCTGCATCAAAACTCTTCAGCCAAGATTTCTTAGGTCTGTCAAGGTCGTGATGGAAAATGGCTCGAGTTTTTTTATGAAAAAATCAATTCATGGACGCTTTGCGCTCATTTTCGCGGTTTAGCCGCATCACTTGTTAATGGTAAAGAGACGTTTTAATCATCTGGATAGGTTTATGTGTTACTGATAAAATATCTTTAATAAAACTACAACAGAAGAGTCCTAAATTGAAACATGGAGAATATTTTTTCTTAATTTTTTGATCATTTTTAAAACCCAATTACTTTTGAACATTTTTTTTCTTTTTAAATATCTCTAGACTGTGGACTCTAAAATGCGTTCTAATAAGGCGTTTGGTAGAAATAATATCGTGAAAATTACGTGAGTCAAAAGAAGTTTCTTTCTTTGACTAATTATTTTCGTCGTATAGTGTTTCTTTTTATAAAAATTTCCACAGATTTTGTAATATTGCATTGTTATATCATTATGGCCTCATAGCACTAATGGACATTTCCATTTATGCGTCATGGTAACCCTATCTTAACATGCTAAGCGTATGTTGATATTCTTGTTCTTATTGTTAATATAATATCCACACTTAGTACTCGTTTTCTAGCGATGCAACGAAATGTATTTTTTTTCTTTTGTTTTTTTTTTTGTTTTGGATTAACTACAAAGAATACAACTTATTTCGTTAAGTCAAGAATCTTCAGAATCCACAAAACAGAATATCAAGAGATTGCTTACCAGGTGGAATATTAAACTAACTATAGTAGGTGAAGTCTAGTACATAATTTCACGGTCAATAATTTTTCCTTCAAAATGTAAATGAACTAACCACGCATATACAAACTTTTGTAATAAAATCTCGGCGAATGAAAAATGAAACTGAAACTAATTTTAACTTGATTCTGAAGAAAAACTATTACTTGAGTGTAATCTTTATGTCAAGTGTTCTTCAGAAACGTGCGTTATCGATTTAAAAAGCTTATATTATATCATTGTTTGATTATCACATCATTTTCAGGAATTCGTTCACTTTCTTACATTTTAATTATAATTTTTTAATTCAATTAAATATTTACATTTTAAAATTCTTTTTACTTGAACTTTAACTTTAAAAATTCTGACTAATTGCTAAAAAGCTTTAAATTCGATTATTCCTATTAATAACATTTTATTTTTAACGCAATTAGATGTCGACGTTTATGTGAGCCGATATAGGACACAAAATCTTTTTTTTTTGTTATGTAAACCAATATACGAAAAAAGTATCAGCCAGATTTATATTGTGTATGCTTTTTTCAAAAGGAAGAGAGTGTTACACAGAACAACTTGCCAAGGGATGATATAACCTTGATGTGGTAATTTCATAAGCAATGATGTTGGTAGAAGTCGAAAGACCTTAGCGAACAGTTTAACTATTTAGTCATAATTTAATACAAATAGACTGTAAATGTAGTTGTATATAAACGAAATGATAACATATCATTCAATAAGTGGGTAGGATCGCGAATTCGTCTTTACCATTTCGCTATTATTGTCGACTTATGTCTCTGCGCATTATCTAGGTGTCATATACTGCTATATACTGTCATGTGCAGTTGATCTTTTGTGCCTTTGAATAAGAGTATACACAATCCATTACGTAACTCGTCACTCAATAAGTTCATGGGATTACTAACTTTTTTTTTTTGCTATCAACTTGTGATTTGTGTATCTTGTATGAGTGTCATGTACTATTATATACTGTTAAATGATGTTATACACAGTTCATCCTTTGTCTCTTTACATGGAGTTCAATACGGGCGATATTTGTATCTCATCCTGCGAACTTATTGAGTGATGTGTTTTATTATATACATGCAATAGCAGTTATTATATATTGTCATGGAAGACTAGTTTTATCGCCTAAGAGTAGACATTAGTGATCCGATGTTGACTACAATGAAGTCTTTTTTACCAGCTATAAGGTATTAAACTATTCATCTATAACTTACGATTTATGTTTAGCGAATATCGAACATCAATTATATTTGGGCAATCTTTAATCGGTATGCCCTAGATTTATAAAAATTGACAGGTTATGGTTACAAAAAGTGCAGCGAAATTACATCTTTGTTTTTATATCCACTGCTGAAGGAAGTTTAGCCTCACATTCTTAATTTAATTAGAGGGTTCTTCAAGTCTATGAGATTTATATAATCATTATTATCATAGTGATTCGAATCCGATTGTCATACGCGCTATGTTACTCCCTTTTAGGCATATAAACGGAGATGAAAATACAGCTCTTAAGTATAGTCTTTCATAGTTTGGACGACGAGTAGAGTGCCGAAATGATTTCTTGGAATAAATGTGATCGATGTTTGCTACGAATCGCCAAGAACTCGGTCAGCTGTAAATCGAGCGTGTGCCAAAATGCTATTTAGCACGTTCGCGGGCATGAATGCTTATATCCCTCATTTTCATGGTTGTACAAAATGACGTGATGAATGTTATTGCATTTGAAAGATATTAAGGCCAATTGGTTAATTCATTTAATTTTATATAAACTTGATATAATAATCATATATAAACTTAATATAATAATAATAATAATTGGTTGAAAAGTATGATGTATATAGTCGCGGTTGTTATGATATTCATTGAATCTCTAATATGATATTCTGATGATCCTTACAAAATATGTCTAATCAGATTGCCGGATATCATAGAGTTGCTGTGTGTTCTGCAATAAAGATACATAGTTATGCTTATTGACATCTTGAAGTACTATGTCATGCACCGCTTGTAATACTGGGTATATTAAGTTTGCTACCACACCTGCAACACCCACAGGGATTTTGGATAGATCCATTTTTTTTTTAATACCGATTGATTCCGAATCATTTTTTAAATTGACCTAAGCTTGTTTGTCTGTCCATCCGACTGTTTGCCTCATGTACTCTGCCCATGTCTGTTTGTATTTAAGTCACTGGTAGTTTATTTTTTTATTGAAATTCGTATCTCGACTTGTCCTGACTTAAGAGAAACAGATGGGATCAGATTATTTTTACGATCGCTAAGCTGTGTAACGACTTGTTTTGAGAAAGTTAAGAATTTGCCAAATTCTGCAGCTAAAATAGCTGAATAATAGTATTTCATACTTCTCAAGTTAATGTGAAAAACAACAGTTAGGTGGCGTAATTTATAGGACCCCAATCCACAGTGCCGATTCTATGAAAGCAAATTTTTATATGACAACAAAGTATAATTCTTAGTAGTAATCTATGAAGATAAAGGGTGAAGAATAGTAAGATCTCTGATAAGAAAATTAATGTTTCTAAATTTCGCCCATATCAGTTCAGGTTTTGGTGGATCCGTTCCTTTATGTAAGGGATGTTCCCATGAAAGTTAAACATTAGTCAAGTAAAGGACTACAATTCTTGTTATTTTATCACGAATATAAATGGAAAATTGTATTAGACGAGTCGGTGTAGGATATTTAATATCCTGTCATGTCCAATTATTGTTTTTACTCGTTTTTGTAACAAAAAAAAAGTTCAAGAAAATTTGAGAAGATTTCTTGCCTTCGTATTTATCAACTTCAACTTAATGCCGAAGATAGGAAAAGGAAGAAAGATAGATAATGGGAGCTCTTTCAAGATGAAAAGTTTTGTTCCTCTTAAAAATCGTGTGACAGGGTTTTTTTAATCTTTTTAATAATTTCGATTAATATTTGTGAAGATTTCTGTAAGACATTTGCTTCTATTTCACATGATTAAATTTAACCGAAAAAATGGCAATGGATGGCTAAACTCTTAAACGTTAAAGAACTTTATTGCTTGTGCAGCAAAAATCGAATAACCCAAGTGGAAAACAATGGAAAAGCGATGAAAAAAAAAAACGGAGGGAAGAAACCTTTCAATGTATTTTAAGTATGCATGACTTCATCCTTTCAAATCGTAAGGACATAAAAATGTCGTTATTTTTTTGTTGTTTTTTTTTTTGTTGTTGTCCTCATACTTCTGTCGGCTCTTCGTGTTTGTGGAGTTCACTGAACATGTTGGTTGTGTTAAGTATTAAAAGCATAAAAACAAGGAAGTATTTTCAATGTTTTTTTTTTTTCATGTATTGACGCACCAACCAATCGTTTTCTCTAAGTTTATCAAAATGACGCCATTGCTATGTAATTTGTCTGGCCGCCTAAGGATTGAACTATAAAAAGTTTTCCCCTTATTTTGTTCCTTTTTACATCTATTTCAATTTAAAAATTACATTTTTATGAAGTTTTATTTTTACTGATATATATTATTTTATTGCTTCGAGTGTAATTAAGGCGGCTTTTGCTTTAGTGGTGTATAAATGAAACTATGTTTCTTCCACAATTATGGGTTGTTTTTTTATTATATCCTCCAAATAGGTGGATAGTTTGGAAACACGCAACTAATTCTGTGCATTTCGTGAATCGTTGACATATCATTGTTCTGTTCGGTACGTAGCGAGCAAGTGAAAGCTAATAGTCCTTATAGTATTCGAAATCCAAAATCTATTAAATATCAAAATATTGATCAAATTGGAAAACGGTTGATGGTGGAATTTTAAAAACTTGACTCACGAGTTAAACAAACCCTTATAAATTCCTTTGGATCATTTTGGGTGGTATATTTGCCAGAAAACCGATTTTTTTTAACTGTTCCCCAATGGTTTAGTAAAGAGAAAGATCACAAATAATTTAGTTATTGTACGTTTGCTCGCCTTTCAGTCTTTGGAACTAGCGATTGAAAAGTTTTGTATAAAATATCTAAAGAATGATTTTTGATTGAAATTTTTGGAGGAACATTTATGTCGACCCATAGATTACCAATATTTTGTCTTTCAGAACCAAGTACATTATTTTCTCTGTGTTGTTAAATTTGCTCTCCGCACAGGTTATACGTGTTGTGTTGTTTGATTACGATCGAATAAAATGGTGAGATGTGCTACGTTTTGAGCTCTATTACAAGCATAGCTTGCCCTAGATGTATATGTCTGCGCAGAACTACAGCTACCGTTCATAGGCATAATGTAGCACGAATGCCTTTACATGGCATGTTACGTTGTAGATTATTTAAAATCAACACTTCCTTAGTGGAACACTCCGTTTCGCTACGTCCATTTTTATATCGGACAGATTCGTTTACAAGGCGTGTTACGCGGTGGCTTATCTAAAATCGATAGGTCCGCACAGAAGCAAGGTTACCATTCATAATAACATAGATACCATTCAAATAACATAGATGGCATATTATGCTATAACTGGCTTATAATGAATACATCTGGACCATTCACTCTAAAATAAAGCGCCTTCGCTTACATGGCATGTTATGCTATAACTTACTTATAATGAATATATCTGTACCATTCACTCTAACATAAAGCGCCTTCGCTTACATGGCATGTTATGCTCTAACTTACTTATAATGAATACATCTGGACCATTCACTCTAACATAGAACGCCTTCGGTTACATGGCATGTTACGCTTACTATGATCTCATAAATAATTAACTACATTTTTGCGATATATATTTGCGAGCAAACAGCAAAAGCTGTGGTGTGATGAACATGAATAGATTCGACTTAAACTAATTTTCTGGTCGTTCAATTTGAAGTAGACATTTTTTTGTATTTTTTTTTTATATTTTTGTTCGCATGTTTATGGCTTTCGTCATAGAAGCTCATGTAAGTGTCAATGAACTTTAAGGCTCCTTTTTTACGTTTGTAAGTATTTGCGTTTTTAGGTAGTTTCATGCCTTATTATTCCACCCTTCGCTGTTGTATGATAATTGTAACAACTGGAAAAAATGACGTAATTGTTTGTACAGGCGTTTCCCTCATCAACTCATAGCTATTTATTAAAATATTGGAAAGACAAAAAAAAAAAAAAAAAANTTGGACGACACCACAACATATTTATTTATGGTTTTTTGTGATTTCTCACCAAAGTAAATGAAGAAATGTTTTAGACAAAGTCATGTTGGGTATCCTTTGTTTTATTATTATTATTACTATTTAGCAATTAGTGCTATTTAAAGTACATTATATTTAAATAATTCCTGCATTAATATTATATATTTCATCTTATAATTTTGAATAAAATTCTTGTTAAAGTTTTTTTTCTAAATCAGTTATAAAAAGCGCAGTTTGATGCTTTGAAACTTGTTCAGAACGAAAGAAAATATAGAAAACGCACGCTATATACTGGTTGGTATTATATAAAATAGTTATTATTATTTTCCATGCCTAGTGCGTAATCGTGACATTTTTTTATTTAACACAAATACCAACACACATATTCATATGTCAATAAACTCTGAAAGGCAGCCAACGAATAGAAAGAAAATCCAATTAGTCGCAGATAAAACAGATTAAAATGAATTTGTTGCTTTCATTCAATTTTTAGTGTTTTCAGCGTTTTTCATTATCTCGGGGCGGGTCTCTCTTTTAGTAACGAACTTTTTTTTCCTTTTTTGTTTTTTTTTTTTTTGTTTTTCTTCTTAATAAACATTTCTAATGCACAGACAATTGATACACAAATTTTCATTCATTGTGTCATCTTCGTTCGTTTNAAAAAAATAACAATTAAAACATAATTTGAGAATAAATGTAACCATAACATTTTGAACCATTCAATATATATTTTTCTTAAAACATAAAGGTAATACTATAACAAGTATTATAATTATTTTTAACATTATAAAATATTAAATCTTTGAAAAGGAGATCGTATCGTAAATTTTTAACTTGAAAAGCAGGACATAGTTTTGAAAAAATAATGATAACTTGATCTGACAATAATTAACAATAGTCAACAACATCTCAACTCTTCTAATTTTTGCTTGATGGTTATTAAAATATATTTACCGGAACGTTGTCACGCTGAAAATGTATTTTAATTCGTGTCGTTCTCAAATTCCTTATTTCTGAATCACTACTTTCGCTCTCCTCCCATTCTGCTTAATCGTTTAGCTTTTTAATAATTTTGCAGGTTTTTCTTACATTCAATCTGATTATCACATCATGCTTAAATATTTCTCAAATGACTGCCCTTTCAAAATCTTTATCTGTAAAATTCCGTGAATAGGAGAGTGAGGGGAGAGTGCTTGTTAGTAAATTTGTCCTATATTTAAAAATTGTTTGCAATTATTTTCAATTTATAGAAGATATGAGTTTGAAATTTAGCCAAATATTCGTGCTATCTAGCGATTTGGTGCGCTACGATAATATGAAACAAATAATATTTATTATGACATCCGCGCGATTGTCACTTTATGATATTGACAAATATGGACATTATTCATGGAAACCTCTGCGGCGGAACACATGTTCTTGAACTGGAGGAATGGTTTTTATCAAACAAAGCTAATCGCTAATCTGTAAAGATGCTATTGTCTGATCTCATTGCTTATAGGAATTGCTTTTTATCCTGAATTGAGTAGAAGTTTAAAGAAGTATCACGAACTTATTCTAACATTCGTTTAGAAGGGAATTAAATTGACTTAAATTAATTCTAGTTTATTATTATTATTATATTCTAGACTAATGAAATTAATTCTTAGACTAGAGATGAGATCACTAGCAGCTTAGGCTTTCATTCCACTTTATTAATTTAACTTGTAAGATATTCGATTTAATTGAATTTATAGACTTTAATGTGACGTTCAATTTTCAGGCTTGCCAGCTATCCTTTAATGCAGCTTTAAATATTGAATATTAATGGGTTGTTCGAAAAGTAATTTGTTTTTTTTTTTTAAGTTTGGGAGTTCCGCGCGATATTGAACGGACGCATTCGATAAATTTAATGTTATTCGGCGGCTTGCCGAAAGCCTTTTGTTTGCCGCTATCAGGTCCATAACATTCCAGAGCGAGGGGTATTTTCATCAAATCTGCCCGAACGAAATTCACTGAAGCAGTATTGGCACAGATGTGAATTGTTTATAGGTCTTCTCCATACATATTCAATAATTAGTTTCTTGCCTGAGCAGCATTTTTATATTATTTCTATTATTATTATATTTTTTATTTAATTCCAATTATTGATAATATTAACCCAATTATTCAACTTTCGATATTTGATAGAACACCAAACACAAACATTATTGCACAAAATCAAACAAAGGTTTTTGCAAGCAAAAGTCTTGTCATATCGCCTGTTAAAATATTACATAGAATGAGAAAGCGGCTTAAGCGTGAAGTTGGCTGTGAAAGAATACAATTGAATCTTCTGTTGAAAGCAAATGAAATAAAATAATAACAACTAATTCATTCCCGTTCTAAAGCAATTTTTTTTAGTACTTGCTGTTAAATTGTCTGCGATATGCAATCGTGAAAGAGAGAGAGAGAGACAAAATCAATTTTCTCGAAATAAGTGCTTTATGTATCATACATATCTAAACTTAGATATTTCATATAATCAGAAAAGTACCTCACAAAAACAATATTACCTTCTATTCATAAAAAATAGTTATGTAAATAAGATCTGGATCCGATATAGCTGATATTCTAATTTAAAATTTTTATTAAGGAACAGTTTAAGAACAAACTTAAATATTTAAAAAAAAGTCTTTAAGGAATTCGGCACTTGTTCAGTTTTTCAGAAAATCAATTCTATTTTTCATTGACCTAACAAATGCTTTGAAATTTCTGGAATTCATTGGAAAAAATTAATTTTCTGCAGAGAAAATATTTTCTTTAATTTTTCCAACTTTTCCGTAAAGAGTTCAAAAAGCGTGTCTCTGTCTCAATTAAATTTCTGTTTGCAAATTGTGGTTTGATGCCTTAGTTGTTGATTGTTCTAATTTTCTAAGGCACTAAGAAATATTTTCGGAAAGTGTTTATGTTCGTTTAAAAACAGTTCATAACATAAATCTTTTAGCATATAGTTGGGATATTATGAGGTCGAATGCGGAAGCGTTTGAATGTTCCTGCCAAGAGATTACAGATTTGGGATTAGATTACTTGTGGTACAGGATATCATAAGCTTATTCTGAGATATGTAACATCCAAAAGAACTTAACCACTTTTTATCATAACGATCGATTTAAAAACTTTTTTCTAAATCGATTTAAGCCTGCTGTTTGTGTGATGTCTGCCCATGTATTTTTATGTTTAACTTAGTGGTCGATAAATAAATACTTTGACAAAATTCGATATACTTAAGTGTTTTGGCCCAAAGAAGAACGCTATTGTAAATGGTTTCCATCCAAAATTAATT
>KK351068.1:1238361-1253581 GCA_000671755.1 Glossina brevipalpis | reverse complement strand
TTTTTTTTTTTTTTTTTTTTTTTTTTAATAACCAGAAAGCGCTTTTCCTTCTCTGAGTACACTAGACCGCCGCCGAATATATCAGTTACATTTACATTTTCTGTTTGCCATTTGTATGCATTGATCCGCATTTAAGTGTATGTCTACGAAATGTTTGCCTTTGCTAAACACGTACATATATATATATATATATATGTATATATATCAATGCAAATGAAAATGTCCCTGATCTCAATCTCCAGTTTTCTTAATACAAATTAGAAAAATTACCAAACAAATAAAAACAGCTTTGCTCTATGTGAACGTGAATACATTTATATACGTAAGTATGTTAGTTAAGAACACTACTCTGAGTGTGTGTCATTATCTTATCAATGACTTCTCAATAGAATTTTTTTTCTTTAACTTTAAACACTTTTTTTTTAAATGCTTAAGAGTTTTTTGCTTAATACATAATATTGCAGTTGTACAGTTATTTAAGCACTTTAAGTGACTTTTTTTAAAAGAAAAATAATAATGAAAATTTTCTTTCTCTTTAAAGGAGCCCTTTTTTAATATTTTACTTTTTTTTTTTCTAAGCTTTCAGGTCACAGTTTAAATAAAAAAGTAATGGAACACTAAATTTATTTATGACTTAGGCCCGATATAATTCCGATTTCGTTTCCATGTTATTTTGTATGGTTAAGAAACGCTTTGCTATAGTGTTCTTTGAATACGGGCATTAGAAGGAGTTATATCTATAGAAGGCATTAGAGCGATCCTAAGTTTCAAAATAAAAACGCTTAGAGAAATTTGTCATGAATTTTGCTTTTACCTCAGTTTATGTTCAAAGAATATTAATAAATAAAAATAAATAATAAAAACTGTCTTTTTGTATCTTCCTTCAGACAAGGCAAAGTTCGTATCGCCAAATCGTGAAAAGCGTAGATTTTCTTTACAATCTAATTAGTTTTTAAAATTATTTAAACGAATTTATTTCTTTAATGCTTTTTTGCGTTCTCAACACTCAGCTAATTTTTCTAAAGCACAGTCGTCCTCCATATTCAACTATCAGTATACAAGTGACTATTACGACTCTATGTATCTCACAACTACCTTCTTGCGACTCTATGTTACGACGAAATATTCTTAAGCAAAGTCCCTCGCTTATAAATCTTACGAGCATCACAAACGCTTCATCACATTCTGTTATACCAGCTAATCCCTTCCTGTTCGGCTTCCTGGCGAAGTTTCGTTAACCTCTTGAACTGATAGATTTCGCGAGAATTTTCGTCAATTTTTACTTTCATTGACAGCTGCAAATTCTTTTTGGTTTTCTCAAAGAATTCGCTGAACCATCAACATGTTGTTCTTTTTAGATCCAACGCTGCACCCATTTCGAACAGAGCTTTTTCATGGACAAAATACTAAATACACTGGCGCCTGCTATCATTAAGGCATCAGCCACAGCTGACACAATCTCACTTTTCGTTTTTCTGCAATTTTTTCAAATTTTCTGGAATAATTACCGAATTACCGAAGATCAGAATGGTTAGTACCATTCCTAATCGTACGGTCTCTTACGATGAGTTGTTGTTTTCAATGGAGAGGAGTTACCGTTAAGCTTTCCAAGCCGATTATTGGTTTGAATTGTATTTGTTCCTAGTAAAAAGCAATGCTTCATCAACGCACGAAATTACAGGAGTAGTGCCACTAAGACAACTGCAAACTTGAACCCTGGTGTTTGGAATGCCATGGAATTTAGATGCATTTCGTTTGGAAGTTGGTACTTACTAAAAATCATATGGATTCATGAACAGTGGTGGCAGGTATATGTTATCCTACGGATTTATTGAGTGATGTGTTATATACAACGAGTGAAATAAAAAATTACCATTCGATATAAAAACTCCAAACTAGGATAAGATGTGTAATACAAATGTCGTTTATTGGCATTTTTTTTTTTATTTTTATAATACAAGTAAACTTACTTTCAATTCAAAAAAAAATTTAGGTTAGATCAAGTACAGTTAAAAAACCTACACGTTTCCACAGAAAGCATTTTCTCAAGATATTTTAACTGTTAAGCCATCAAAAACAAATTCACGTCAAAGGTGTGCCCCATTTGCTCGAAATATCGAATCCGTAAGAAATCACATTACTGGTATTCGAGCTACAAGGCTCCACTTGTTATGGTAGCTTGTTTTAAGAAATCCCACACTAAAATTGGTTGAAGTTACTTTGATTTTCCTTTTCTAAATTTAATTACAATTTTGAAATATTTAAATTTTCAGTAACAAACAATTCATCTTTTTCAACAATAATTTGTTAATTTTTTTATCTGATGAAAATGAAATTTTTATCGCTTTATCTTGATTTTTCGCAAAATTTATTATAGGTCACACTTAATGGCATTCCTTTCAATGTGTATACACATCATCGCTTGATTTTGATAGCGTATCGTATGAAGTACATTTAAAAATAAATAAATTTCACACTTAACTGGTTAAAGGATGTGTTCTTTTTGCTGCATGCTTTGTAAGATATAATGCAAATAATTCCTACAATAATTTATATGAGAAAAATTATTAATTTATTTTGATGGCATTAATTAATCTCATTTTTATTATTAATAACCTAAAAAAAAAAAACGACGATGTCTTAATTATTAATTAATAAATATTTATATTATACTTTATGATCTCCACAAATTAATCTCTTTTCTCATCGTAATATAATTTGAAATCCTTGGAAACGTACTCTAAATTTATGCATTTTAATCCCGCCCTAATGTTTTCACTTTGAAAATTTTACAAATTTATGTCAAAAACATGTTTTCTTTTACAAGTTTAACGAACGTTTTGACTTTGAAAACTTAAACATGAATGCGCGGTTGTTGCCTTTTAATGACACACCAAAATGTTCATGCTTTTGTTTTTAGCATCGCGATCTGCTCTCTCAGCTGTGTTAAGTAAATATATATATTTGCTCGTGTTACATGGACTACATATACGTATGTTTATATGTCTATATATATAGAACAGAGTTATTTTTCTCTTACTTTTAGAGTGCAACCTCGCTGTTGCATGAAGGTTGAAGTTCTAATTTAAAATCAACTAAAAAACATTCTTTGTCAGTTTCTTCAAAATGTTGAGAACTTAACAGAAGTCAATTACAAATGTACTTAAGATATCTACAAATTAAGACCATAATAAGAAGAGTAAAAAATTTTGAAATTATTCATAATCCATAAAAACTCATTCAGTCTGCGGGAAATGCTTGTAATCACAAAATGAGTTAAAACGACGATATATAGTGTAGCAAACCCCCGACCATTAAATGGCCACACAACTTTGCTTAATCTGCCTTAAGCTTTATTTACTTTACTTCGAGAAAACATGTTCCAATAATCCAAAAAATGTTTCCATATAAGGTTTGCCAATATGCTTTATAAAGAAGAAAGTCTAAAGAGTGCACTGATTTGGTATAAATTTTATCAAATTAAACTTTTCTGTCAAAGATCTTCTTATTCCTCCACTATATTTGCCATAAAGTACTAAAAATCAGATCTTGTTTGCCATAAGAAGCATTATCTGTAGTGGACCCAAAAAAAAAAAAAAATGGACATATCTGTTCCAAATTTGGTGAAGATAATTTTTATGCCAAATTATTATTATGAACCAATTTTGACTATGAAATATTAAAAATTAAATTTTTGTCATATAAAGACTGGCTTTTCCTCTATACCGAAAGAGATCAAAAAAGAAATAAATAAAAAGTACGTGGTTCGGTTCTAACACAATACATTTAAATTTTTACTTCAATTATTATTAGAGAATTATTTGCATCATAGAATATTAAAGAACAGATTTTTATCTCACATTAAGATTTACTTTTCATGAGAACCCTTATATGGGTTGGAGTCCAAAAAATTGATTTGGTTCTAATAAAATACCGTTAAATTTTTATTTCAAAATTATTATTAGGGAGTTATTTGCATCATAAAATATTAAAGAACAGATCTTTATCTCACATTAAGATTTACTTTTCATGAGAACCCTTGTACGGGTTGGAGTCCAAAAAATTGATCTACATAGTTTGGTTCTAATACAGTTAATATTTTTGTCAAATTATTATTAGAAACTCATTTGCATCATGAAATATTAAAAATTCAAATTTTTTGACAGATAAAAGTTTACTTTTCATAGGAACGATCATATGCTAGGTAGTTCAAAAATCACTCCCATCTGATCCAAATTTCGCATCTTTATTTTATACCAAAATACTAGTAGTTCCTAACGATTTTTATGGAAAATATTAAAAATTTTAAGTTTTTTCTTCAATTGAGGCTTTATATGGTAGGCATTTGCAAAAACTTTCCCATTCGATCCAAATTTTTCTCAATTTATTTTTTATATGCTAAAATACTAATTTCTATATTTGTAATAAAAAGGCTCTTTTCAAATGGACTTTTATAAGGAGTGTAGTCGTTAAAATGGTCCGATCGAACCCAATTTTCAACAACGTTCGTCCTTTACAATAGGGCCCGTCAATATACCAAATTTCGTCAAAATATCTCAAAAGTTGCAAGCTGTGAGTTAAACACAAGAATATGTGAACATCAGACAAACAGACAACTTTAAATCGATTCAGAAATAATTCTGAATTGATCGGTGTGGTAAAATAGGGTCCTTTATCACAAGTAGTGTGTAGGGNTATGTGTAGACCGCGTTTTTTAAGAGCTATTTCCTCTTAATTGACTAAAATTAAGAGCTCAACTCAATTGGGGGTCAGTATCTAGCAGGAAACAAAAACAAGCAAACAAACAAAGTTCATGTTTAACATACATTTCATTTGCTTGTTCTTTTTTTTTGTAGTTCTCTTTTTGTTTTTGTTTTTTTTTTCTTGTCAAATAAAGTACAGATCGAAATTATAGAAAAAGGAAATAATAAAATAAATGATTATATACAGACAATGACGAGACTGTAAATTTTAAATTTTATTTCCTTCTCTTCCTATCTTTCATTCTCTTTATTTCGTATGCTCTATGCTAGGTATTAATTTTATCTACTTTAACAAACAACAAATATTCATTTTCATTCATCATCATCATCATATGTGTTTGTTTTGCTTCGCCTCGTATCTTTCCTCTCTTTTTTCTCAAGAGCACCGTGTGGGAGTAGAACAGTAGGATGATGTTGACTCACAAAAGATAGCCTTTTCATGCATCTCATTAAATTGTTGTTTGCAAAATTTCTTCTCAACTTTTTCTTCTTACACCCACCATAGAAAATGTATTATATTTTTAGTAAGTAAAAATAACTGTGACCGAATCTTGTATACCCTTCATTCCGAACCATTCATTTTATCATAATAATACCAGATTTCTTCGCTTGGTTAGCTAATAAGTAGAATGAAGGGAAGGAAAAAATGAAAATTTTATCACTTATAACTTTGCAAGGGTGTGGCAGATTATTCGATTTTTGAACACTTATAGTAGGGTTCTCCATAAAATAAATTTAAACAGTCTCAGTTTTCTATCTTTCATAACTTATGAGGCAGCAAAAAAATCACAAATTTTTGTTTAAAGAAACAGAGGTGCTTTCAGCTTTCGCTTTACTGTGGGCGTGTTTTTGATTTGGAATTTTTTTTTAATACCAATCGAAATGCAAAAAATTTCAATGTTTCTGCTGAATTTGAAGTGGATATCTTAGTTTTTGCGAACAGGAGAATAACAACAACACATGGACGGAGAGACAGAAAAAGACACGAAAAGATACAGCTGGATCGATTCAGAATTTGATGTTGATCAAGAATATTATTAAAATGTTATAAGGTCTCTGAAAGAGAGAGAAACTTCCTTTTGATTTTTGCAAACATTAGAAAAGAATGAGTATATCCCGTCCTTCGGTAATGGGTATAAGAAATGCCTATAAGTTACTTATTTTGAAAAATACTTAAGCCCATCCTTTAAATACATTTCCTTTTGAGATACTCTGCAAAAATTCTTTATGAATTCCGATTGCAAAATAAAGCGACTTTCGTTACGAAACCTTCAAATATTACTTTAATCAGCGCAAACAACGGAATATTATTTTATAATCATTTTGTTCCCACGCCTGTCTTTCTGTCTTGAAACTTGTATAAAAATAATCGATAAACTCGAATTATTCTCTCTCGTTCGTGGCATTTCTGTATTTTATATGGGCATAGGAACATGATGAATTGTGAATTTTTCAAATAATTTCGTAATCATGATTAAGTTTGTTTATATTGCTTTGAAAAGTATGTTCGACTTAATTGTCTTTACATGCTAAAACCTTCAATCAAACCTTCACTGAACTGAAAAAAAATTACAAGAAAATAGAGCAAGTAGATCGAGGCACGATTTACAAGCGAAATCATGTGAACATTTGTCATTATAAGGGAATTTTGCAATTGCAAGTCTTTTATGAATGTTATGTTTTGAAGCTTCCGGCTGTACTGCTGCACTCAAGAGAATGTTTAATTCTATTGTGTCTTTTGCTACGATATTTCGATGCTGTCTGGCCACAATCCTAATATTGCATTGCATTGTGTTCAGGTTATTTTGTCTATCCCCTGTATATACAAGACTACACCCAACTTGTAGGCATAACAAGTCGATTCAATCACACATATTCTTTGGGTCGTTATTTTCTCTCAGCATAGCTTTTGTTTTATTCTAATTTTTTGCTTTTATGTTTTTTTTCTCTTTTTCAATGTAGATTCGATGGTCAATGTTTTAAATTCAATAAAAAGCGAAATCATTTTTATTTTCGTCGCAGACATAGAAAAAATTATATATTAAATATAGAAGACTACAACAAAAATACTTGACTATTCATTGATTCATTTTATATACAAATTTCGTTTTTCTTCTGGCACTTTTTCAATGTAATTATTATAGCAGAGATTTTTATTTTTGATTTTTCCGTTTTTTTTTTCACACGTTTATAATTATTTTAAATCAAAATTAATGCAAATTGTGAAAATATCACAAAATGATAAATTTTATATTGAAAACAAAAACAAAAAAATAACAATTAAAACATAATTTGAGAATAAANACAACTTTAAATCGATTCAGAAATAATTCTGAATTGATCGGTGTGGTAAAATAGGGTCCTTTATCACAAGTAGTGTGTAGGGTATAATTAACGAACGTATACTAGTATACAGTTACACGAGTTGAAATGTCAAGACGATCTTGAAAAATGGATACAATTTCAAATTTTGAGCGATCTACGTCACAGTTGAGGAAATTTTCTTAAACAAAATTAATCTGGATCAGATCATTATTTGATTTCATATTAAAGAGGACGTTCCGTGAAGAAACTTCGTCTTCAACAGTTCTCGCTCCTTTTGTTAACCTTACAAACGTGTTGTGCTACTTTGTTGAATTTTCATAAAAATAGACGGCCCCAGCATAAAGAGCTTTTGCTGTAGTTTCGGACAACATGACAACATGTTGACAATAAATTCAGGTCATCGTCAAGACGTTTGCATATACAATCGCAAATTTCTTCACAATTACTTGCTGTTGTTTTGTTGAACTTACTTATTATCACACAAGATATGTAGACACGGTAGTGACAACGGCAAGAGTTATCTAAACTTGTGACCGAATTATTTTGACGAAAGTTCATCAACCGTACACTTTGATAAATTTAAAAATCGAAAGCAAATAGAAAAGTTGTCACGAAAACCTTATAGCCTGTGATAGCAAAGAAAGAAAAACTTTTCTATCCTACGAAATGATTTTATTTTGTCACATAATATCACTTATGCTTTTTGATAGATACCAATCCGAAATTTATGTTGAATGTTTATCACGCCCATGAATGCGGTTCCAATATTCAATTAACAAAATTACATATCCAAGTTGTTTATTATTTTTCATAAATCGTAGTATATTTGCTAGTAATCCTGAAATTTTAGTAAAATCACTTAAATTATTCGCTTTTTTATACCCATCTATTGAAAGCGGTGGGGAGGGAGGGAGGAGGGGGTGGTTGCGGGAGGTATCTTCATTTTGTTTGCTGCAACAACCAGAAAGTGATAACTCCAGAGACTCCATAAAGTGCATATATTCTTGATCGGCATCAAATTTAGAATCGATTTAAGTATGTCCGTCTGTCCGTGTCTGTTAAACATTCTGCTGGCGGCAAAAACAAATATGTTTGCTTCAAATTTGACAGAAATCTTGGAATTTCTTACACATAGGTTGGTACTGAAAATGAGCTAAATTGTTAAAAGGACACGCCTACACAGCTGAAAACACGTCTGCTTTGTTTATCTTTTGCTCACTACTCATAGAGTACGCTATAAAAATTACAACAGTATTCCATAAAAAACCGAAAAAAATCTGCCACGCCCACCTAATATTATAGACTATCGAAATTCGGTTTTTTTCGATCTTTTCTTTAAGATAAAGGTATAAGAGTGGGTATAAAGATTCCGAGTCATTCGTATATAATTTTCTTACTTGTTTTACTGTCTTTGAAGCTGTAAAGACATTTATGATAATTTACTTAATTAAATAAACTTGATTTCTTTCTTCAATCTGTCTGTCTGTCTTTCTGTCCTTCTGTCTATCTATCAAATTTCTTTATAGATATAATATAATATTTTGGAATAAAATTTGTAGTACAATATTTCAAAATTCTTTAATTTAATTTGAATTCTCTCTTTTCTTCTACTCTCACTCTTTTCACGTATACACACACGCACGCACTTATTCGCACTTTTATTCTATTTAATTTCCAGTCAATTCAAAAGTAAAACATGTTGAGGTCATCATTTTTTTATGTGTTGTTGTCTTGTTTAAATAAGTAACAGTTGCCTAATAGTAGCTCTCCCTTTATTGTCAGTTTATATTTTCGACCGCGTCAGATGGTCTCAATTTTCTCTTCTTATTCTCTTTAATGTGCTTTTGCTCTTCTTACGTTTTGTTTATGCAAAGACTTGCGCCTTACTTCGTACGCACAATAAGTAAAGGAGAGTCAAGAAGAGTTATCGCAACAATTATGACGACATTGCTTTTCAAATAGACGCCAGCTAACTTTCGGTTCAGGACACAACAGGGTGTGTAAACGATATAAACGTAAACATTATCCCGTTTTTATGCAAATATAAGCACTTTTTTTTTTTTATAAACTAATAAGAAAAATCAAAAACCTTAAAATTTTACTATAACTGCATTTTTTTTTTTTTTTTTTTTCAGAAAAATTTTTGAGCAAAAAGTACTGAATCATAATATTAATCTAAAAAATTTCCCCGCATTCTTTTAAAAATAATTGAAAAGAAACGACAAAAAAAAAACAAAAAAACGAAGGAGCCAATATATTGACAAAAATTAAAAGAAACAAAAAAGAAATTAATAAATTAATAAATAACAAAAATAAATAACTAACACAAGTAAAAGTATGACTGAAGTCGAGCAACCACCACAAAATGGCATTGATTTGTCAGCGGCCGAGGATGATGATAACAATAAAGCTCGTCCAGCAGATATTGAACAGGTAAGATAGATGATTATTGATTTTCTTTTTACGTTGCAAGTTAATTGCATTTTTATTTATACGTGCAATGTGTAGGATATGCGTGAGATGGAAAGACGCAAACGTGTTGAAGCGATAATGAGTTCGAAACTCTTTCGAGAAGAGTTGGAACGTATTGTGGATTCGGCACGTGATGGAGCCACTGGCATATTGCAACAATTATCCGATATTGTAGGCGTACCGGTATCACGTGTGGGCAGCATGTTTAAAGCATCCAGCTGCATGATGCCAATAAATGATATACGAGGCGTTGAATCTATGGGTTATGCTAAGGGAGAAAAGATATTGCGTTGCAAATTGGCTGCCACTTTTCGCCTTTTAGACTTATACGGATGGACTCAGGGTTTAGGTGCTCAGATAACAGCACGCCTTAAGGTCGATCAGGAATATTTTCTGGTCAATCCTTATGGCTTGCTCTATCATGAGATAACTGCCTCTGCCTTGAATAAAGTTGATATGCAAGGTCATATTGTTGAACAAGGCACTACCAATTTCGGTGTTAATAAAAGTCGTAAGTATAGTTTTCTATTTCTAGTATTCTGAAAATATAATGAAATTATCCAAGTACTGAGAGATTATTTTTATTTCAATTTTTTATTTTTTTTATTTTTTTTATTTTTTTTTTTTTATGTAAAAGAATTCGTCCTCCATTCAGTGGTGCATGCTGCCCGACCGGACATACGTTGTGCTATTTATATTGGCTGCAGTCCTGTTGTAGCTATATCATCCCTTAAAACGGGTTTACTGCCTTTAACTAAGGATGCTTGCGTATTAGGTGAAGTAACTACGTTTGCTTATACTGGTTCCCTTTTCGATGAGGAGGAACGCAATAAATTGGTCCGCAATTTGGGTCCCAACTCAAAAGTTATGCTTTTGACCAATTATGGTGCCTTGTGTTGTGGTGAAACCATTGAAGAAGCATTCTTTGCTGCCTGTCACATAGTGCAGGCTTGCGAAACTCAATTAAAATTACTGCCTGTTGGTTTAGATAATTTAGTTTTGATTCCTGAAGAATCACGCAAAGTTATTTATGAACATTCTCGTCGTCCGCCCGAGGATTTAGAAAAAAAATTTGCTGCTACTGCCACAATTAGTGAAACAGCTAAAACTGACGATGAAACAACCGAGAAAGAAGGAGGCGGCAATACCGTCACGATTACTAAAACTTCGGTATCTCCAAAATGGCGTGTGGGTGGTGCTGAATTTGAGGCTTTAATGCGTATGTTGGATAATGCTGGCTTTCGTACTGGTTACATATATCGTCATCCATTGGTCAAAAGTGAACCACCCAAACCGAAAAGTGATGTTGAATTACCACCGGCAGTATCATCTTTGGGTTATCTATTAGAAGAAGAGGAACTATTTCGACAAGGGTAAAAAATTTAATAAAATAACAAAAGAAATCCCTTATTATAATGTAAGTATATTTGTTTCAGCATTTGGAAGAAGGGAGATTTGCGTAAAGGTGGCGATCGCAGTCGTTGGCTAAATTCTCCGAATGTCTATCAAAAAGTCGAGGTTTTGGAGACGGGAACTCCCGATCCCAAGAAGATTACTAAGGTAGAAATTATAACATTTGAAGATAAACCAGAAGAACACCAAAATAACGATAATCAAATTGAAGCTTAAAAAGCATAAATATTACAAAAATTATAAAACTAAGCAGAGAAGACAAATAGAGAGACAAACGGGGTTGGGAGACATAACGCACAAATTTAGTGAATTTCATTACTAGTCCTTGTTTTTTTTTTTTTGTCAAGAGCGCCCAACCACCAACCACATAGAAAGATTAAAGTGTTAGTTAAAGACAATGCCATTTTTGAAGTTGAAGTTAACAATTTATAGCCACATGGTGGAGATTTCCGCCGTCTTTTATTTTAAATTAAATCATACATTAGTCTAAAACATAATTTTATATGCTTGGAATTTATTTTGCCATTTAGCGCACACAAAGACACATTTACTATAGTTGTTTACTAAACTCTTATAATAATAATGGTAATAATAATAGAATAATAACACAAAAAAAAAAAAACATTCCGCTCATCCATATATGGGGCTAATATTATATACAAATTTAACACTTATAATATAAACAAGAAATTTATTGAATTTCAATTCAAATAATTATAAATACCAAGAAACTAAAACAAAACACAAGCCGGATCTTATGTGTCCTACAAAAATTTAAATGTAAACACGTAAAATACTCTACTATTTCTCAGCTTCTATTAATTATATTTAAACCCTGAAAAATAAAGTGAAACAAAATCAAATTAAAACCAAAATTTTATTTTATACATTTTTTAAAGTTTCAAGTTTATGAAAATTTCAAAATAATTTTGTGCCTGTTGTTGGGAAGGAAAAAAAAATAAATGAAAGCATGAAAGATTAAAACCAAAAAAAAAGAAAAAAACGAGAAAGAAAATTTATGTTAAAAAATTTTTCTTTAAAAATCAGAGCGACAATATTCAGTTAACTTTATTTATCTTCTATTTTTTTTTTTTTTTTTTTTTTTTTTTATTTAAGCTATTTTTAACTCAGTTTATAGCACGTTATCGTTTGGAGGGATATTTATAAATTTCCAGAAGATGAATATAGTTTGGCTTAAAGGAAGTTTCCTCGAGTTAGTTTCGATTCAAACATATAAAATTTTATTTTTCATTTTAATTTATTTATTTTCGTGTGTAAACCATAAAATGTGAGTTACAATATTATTTTTATTTATATATGTATGTGTAATATATATGTATAGGCACAAAATTATGGTCGTTTCTTTTTATTTTCATTTTGATTTTATTTCACTTTTACTACGAATAATGCATAAAAAAAAAAAATAACAAGATAACAATCAAACATAATTCTTACTAATATTGTCGCTATTTAATTTCTTTAAACACTAATTAAAATAATTTTTGTTGTACGTTTATAAAAAAAAAGTCGTCAATATTTAGGTCATTAGAAAACATTTCACTTAAAAATAACGAGAAAAAGTGCGTTTACCAAATACCATCTGTAGGCAGAATTTTCATAAAAAAGAAGTTATGTTGTGTCTTAAAGCATTTTTGGGGAGAAATAAATTAATTTCCAGAGTTTGTTCTCATTCCAACAAAGAATCAAACATAAGGTTTTGCAAATTTCGTTTATAATATCCATAAATAGGAGTTATCGATCGTAAAAGTCTGATCGGGCGACCTCACCATGTATGTTGCAAAAAAACGGTATCGGATCATTACGATATAGCCGGCAGCAGTGCGATAGACAAAGTCGCATGTCTGTGTTTCACGTACGACTATTATTCAGAAAGTATGGACATCATTCACATTTGCTTTAGCTCCACCGTGCTATCTTAATATCAACCAGACATTATCTATCTATGTTTCACATACGGCCATTACTTAGAAAGTACGCCCAATCACTCACATTTGCTTTCGGAAAGTCCACCATACCGTCTTCGTTTAATACCAAGCTCCTCCTGTGTTTGGAGAGTGGAAGAAACTTTCCACGATGATAAGTGCCATTTTAGCCTAACTTGGTCAAGCGATATTCTGTAAGAACTGTCAAGCCTCAAAAATTTGGATGAACAATTCAAACTCAACGCTTACTCTGTCGTTTCAATTTTAAAAATAAAGTTTGAAGTTTGCCTCAATATGCGTCAAACTAAAATTGATACTAAAAATAATCTGAAACATTATTAAAAACTCTACGGCAATTTAGAAATTATTGCAAATGTCCATTAACCGAACGGGACCCAAACAAACCTTTAGAACTTTTAATTACAGTTAATGGTTGGGTATGACGAACACAACGCTCTTACTGGTTGACACTTAATAAGCGCATACAAGACACCTAAATAGACAACTAAATAGTGAACTTTATCTTCTACTACTCTTCACAAAAATCTATTAAAATACCTTCCCTTTTTAAGATCGAATTATTGGCTAAGTATCTAACTGTTCTAATAATATATGGATGCAGTAGCTATAAATTTTCAAAAATTGCTAGATCTACATAAATCATAAATCAAAGTATCAGATATGAGGTCTTAGGGAAAATTTTATTTAATAATTAATAATAAAAAATTTTTTTATTAAAAATTTTGCTAATAAAATTCATAAATTTTCTTTCTCTTTCTATTTAAAATGCTTATATTCAATATCTGCAAACATGAAATGTGTTGAAATGTGCGTGTTGAAAATTGTGTTATTAAAAATAAAAAATAAAAAAATTGAATACTACTATGCACACATATATTAGTGGGTAGCAGAGGGTTCTCCAACACATTCAACACCCGTACGTATTGAGGATCCTTTGCAATTTGTGCCACCTAATACGAATCCCAAGGAATTCAAGAGAGTTCAACAACAGGTATTCCGTATAATATAAAGTACTTTATATATTGTACAATAATTTTTTGAATGTTTTGTTTTTATTTATTTTGCAGATTAAAGAGAATCGACGCGCTGATAAAATATCGGCTGGTCCTCAATCACATATACTGGAGGGTGTTACTTGGGATGAGGCCAATCGTATTAAGGATGCTACCGTTAGTTCGGCCGGCGATCATGTAGTTTTGGTGGGTGCTGCTTCCAAGGGCATAATACAACGTGGCTATCAGCATAACGCTACCGTCTATAAGGCACCATACGCTAAAAATCCTTTCGATAATGTAACAGACGATGAATTAAACGAATATAAACGGACTGTTGAACGTAAAAAGAAAAGTATTCATGGTGAATGTAAGTTGTTAAAATATGAAAGTAATTAGATTAATAATAAAAATATTAAAATTAATATATATGTATGTATATGTATATATATGCATAATTTTAGATACTGATACAGATTTTTCAGAATCTGAGGCTTTAAGTTCACAGCAAACTTCAGGCGCACAACAACATATTAAAGAAACTACCACCACCACAACAACAACAACTGCCGCTGTTAGTCAATCAGAGCCAGAAGATGTCTCAGGTATTTGAAATATAAATTCGTACTACTAATATATTAAGAAGATATATGTGATAAACAGAAAATCGAGAAGTTGTTTACAATAAGTAATAAATTATACAAAATGGCGTGGCGTGGCGGGGCGGGGCGTGGCTTATACAATGTCAGAAATACTCATATTTCAATACATTAACATTTTCCATAAACTAAGCTTGAAAAGTCGGAAAAAGTTTTCTAGTATTTACTCAAAGACGACGAATAAAGCAAAAATGCAAAGGTTCTCTCAGGATCCTAACAAGTTTTTTGAAGTAAGACACTATAGGAATATAAATATTTCATCTCTTTGCTAAATTTCTTGATTTATACCCACAACCGATGAATGGGTTGGGAGGTATATTTATTTTGAAATTTTGTTTGTAATGCCCAGAAGGACACTTCAGGGACGACCCCAACACCATTCATCAGCAAACATAAAATCGATTTAAACAAGTCCATCTATATCGCCTTCAAAATTGATACAAATATTGGTATTTCTTACACGAAGATTGATATTGAAGAAGGGCTAAACCTGTGACACTAACACTAACTGAAAATATGTCCGCTTTCCAGATATTTTTGCTTATTGCTCATAAATTGAAATAAAAACATAATACAAATTTCTATAAAAATGAGCAAGATCAGCTACGCCCACCCAAAACTACAGTGTCTCG
>KK351068.1:1160452-1215610 GCA_000671755.1 Glossina brevipalpis | reverse complement strand
GTTCGCCTTAAGGCGAACATAGATTGTATACTTTTTTCAAAGTAAATTTGCATTTCTCAACTTCACTTTAGTCTTCAATTTAAAAAAAAAAAAATGGTTTAATTTTAGTCCCATTCTCGTCATTGGCACTGTATTCCCATATAACCAAACTTATTAGGTGGTGGGTATCGAAGGTTCGCCTTATGGCGAACATAGATTGTATACTTTTTTCAAAGTAAATTTGCATTTCTCAACTTCACTTTAGTCTTCAATTTAAGAAAAAAGAAAAATTAATTTTCCTTTTTTTTTTTTTCAAATTAATACACAAAAAAAAAAATAAATAAATGAATGAATAATTAATTAATACTGCCATAGCATGTAAATTTTTAAGCAATTAAAAACGAATACAATTGATGTGAAATTAAAGAAAAAAAAATTAATAATTTAAACAATATGCAAACGTATGAAAAAATTTACAACAAAAAAAAGAAAACTTTTCAAAATAATAAACAAACAAAAAGAGAAAACAGAAAATTCGTCAACGACCGAATTCTTATTTCATTTCATATCTAAACAACATTTTTACAGTCAAGTTGAGTTTGTTAAAAAAGTAAGTTGTGTTCGGTATGACGAAAGTATCACAGATCAGCTCAGCTCAGATTCAAATCAAGTTCAAATCGAGAACACATAAGTGAATGAATCAGTTTTAGTAAAACACTAATCATGCAGCTATTTGGTTTGGGTCATGCATCTTGATACTGAATCATTAAATACGTCGGCCACGCGCGATACAGCCTTTTCCATTGGTCTACTCTTTAGTTTCTATTATTCCCATCAATTAATATTCATTAAGATAATTTATTTTCATTTCATTTATCTACCTGCAAATTTCAAGTTTTCTTATTTCCATAAATTAATGATCTGCCAGGCAAGGAGGTTTTCGTCTTTTCCCTTGATTCGCTCGGAAACTTCAACTTTTATTAAATCAATGAATTCATGATCTGCCAGGCAAGGAGGTTTTCGTCTTTTCCATTGATTCGCTCGGAAACTTCAACTTTTGCGATGTCGATTTATTTAATAATCTTGTTAATACCATGAATAATTGATTTGCTATCACAATGTTTGGAATTCTGGCCAGAGAAGAAAGCCTTGTTATTGGAATTGCCAAAACAATAGAATTAAAGACAAACATTGCAGCCGATAGCAGTTATGTATAACGGAAGGGTAATTAGCGTACCATGTGCTCGACGGCCAAAAGAAAAAAGAAACGTTTTTTTCAATTGGATCGTTTAAGTGATGATAACAGAAGTTAAAAGCGAAGGTCGGTTCTCGTTGTCAAGCTAGCTCGAGCATAATTTTCAATTTTTTCAATCCAAAATTTAAAATATTTTTATTACATGAATATATGTTTTGTTTCAACCAAATTAAATGTGTATTTCGTAATATATCATAAGACATAATATCGTGAGTTTTCAGCATGATCACGTTCGGCTTTACAAGTTTAAATACACCCGTGAAACATTAGGAGCACTAACCTGGAATATGCTGCATTTAACGCTGTTATCAGCAGTCATTACTCCTTATACCTAAGCCTGATCAATTAGTCGAGGCATTATTGTCTGTTAAAGCAAGGCTTCGATTCTTATGATGATCCGATTCAAAAAATGAATCTCTTTTTGCGTACAGATTCAAAACGTTAGTTGTCTTTTCCCACAAAGAATTCGTGACAAGGGAATTGAAGTGCCTAGAGTGATGGACAATATATTAAACAAACTATTTTTATACTCAGCGCCGAAAAATGTCGTTATATTTTTTTTGCGATTTTGTTTGCAAGAAAAAACTGCTGAAGAAAGTTTTGTAGGCCATATAAATTATAAATATTCCTGATCAGCTTTAAGTTTAAAATCTAATTAAACATGTCCTGTCTGTCCGTTCCTCCGTCAGTATGTCGCAAAGATTATTTTGGCCGCAGAAATAAAGATATCCGGCTTCAAATATGGCAGATACAAATTCTTGCACACGGGTTAGTATTAAAAATGGGCTGAGTCGGTCAAAGCACACGCCTACATTATAACATAAACAGAAACCACGTCGCCTTTTTGGATGTTTTGCCACGTCTACTTGATATTACAGAATACCGAGCTTCCGTTTTTTTTTCGGCACGACAGGATATTTTTTTTTATTTATTTTTACTTTTGCTCGAAATTTTTAATATTTTGTGAATTCTGCTTATTTCATTATTAATAAAAATTAATAAAATTTTCTTAAAAGTTTTTTCTCAAGAAAAAAATTTTCTCAAGTTGATGAACGCATACAAGTCCGTATTTCTTATTTTTTTGAAATATTTATTCGATAATTGTGTTAAAGGGCAGATTCAGATGCATTCGCCGTATATGTTATCTAATTTGATTACTTTTGATCTGATTGCAATTTGATGAAAGCCCAGAATTTTTTAATATTGGCTCTTAGAAAGAGGTGTTACTTGCGATTACCTTCTGATTTGATTTTGATTTGATATTATAACATATTAATCACAACAAAACTTAAAAACTATTAATTTAATTAATTATTAATATTGGATTAAATTACTATTGATCAACATTAATCAAAATATTAAATTTTAAAATTAATTAAATATCATTGTATGCCGTGAAAAACGCAATATTACTACTTGGGGCATATCTATACGTATAGCATTTGAGTTGAAGAAATTTGATTGTATTCCCAAATATTTGTATTTTTTAGATGTTAATTAAATATTTTCTTCAAACGCCTAGACCAATCGGATTTCAAATGGAGGAAGTTAACCATTATTTTTCCTTAAAAAAGTCATTAAATACCCGTTTGGAGTTTTTACAATTTTTTTCTTTTTTGGTTAGCAGCACAGTATTTTATTTCCGGATTTATACGAGGGCAGATGTAGACGAACATTAAATTTGATGATGAAGCAATTGAAATATTAAAATATATATAGACAACTCAGCATTTCATTACGCCAATGCTGCAATTTTCCACGGTTACACAGTATTGCATCGAAGTGCTTTGGGAAAAAAGGGGAATTCTGAAGAATTAAATTATCAGAAATTCTTCTTCGCTCAGGTTGACGTGCGATAAAATCAACTGATAAGAAAGCGCTAAAATTAAAAGCCTAAAAAAATCTATTAATTATTTATCTTCATTTATTATTTGAATTATCTGAAATGTTGAACGAGAGAAAGAAACAAAAAATATTGTATTAGAATAAACTATCGTTACTTTTGCGGCGTTTTTGGAGCAGTGTCCTTGCATATAGTTTGTGCAATGAATTCGACTAATGTACGCGTCGGACGACCCGCCATACCCTGTCGTAAATATTCAAAGTTTTTACCATTCGTGAACATCACGCTGGTTGCATCGATATGCATCCATTGACCACAGGGTACGAATTCTCTCAAAAACGCCGCAGCTTTACAAGGTCGTCCGCCTGAACCTATTCCATAATTTTCTGCATCGGCAGACATACCACTAGTAACCTGTTTTGAGTAATAGTTCCACAGAGGCAAACGCCAAACTCTGTCGCCTGTATGCATGCTAGCGTGATTAATCTGTTGCCAGAGTATTTCTGAATTTGTAAATACACCACAAGCAGCCTCCCCTAAAAGACTGCGCATATACCATGACGTTGTACCAACATCAACAATAAGCTTTGGGCAGAAATTTTGAGCGTATAAAAGAGCGTCGGCTAATACTAAAACATCTTCATGATCTGTGCCCTGTATTTTGATATGTTTGCCGTTCATGCATTTTACAGTGTCTCCGGACCGAAAAGAATTACAACCGATGATATTCTCACATAGAGGTATGAGCCCTCTTATGTTAACCGGTAAGCGTAAGCCTGCAATTGCTCTACATGTCGCCACAATTACTGCCGCACCAGTCATATCACCGCGCATCAATTTCAACTTTTCGTAAGGTTTGAGGCAAAGGCCACCGCAATCGTATGTTATACCCTGTCCAACCAGTACTATCGGCCTTTCGTCGGCGGATGTACCATAATAGCTGAGTTCGAGAAAAATTGGTGGCTCGCATGAAGCTCTACCTACCGATAGAAAAGCATTCATCACCTGACTCGAAGCCCAGCCTTCAACTTTAACCTCTACATTCACGCCTGATTTGCATAATACCTCAACTACATGCTGAGCGAATGCTGTAGGAGTTAAAACGTTTGAAGGCATTTCTTGCAGTTGACGTGTTAGATTTTGCGCAGCCGCTTTTTGAAGACCAATTCGCCAACCTTCTATATCACATGTCTCATCCTTCAGGGTATATAAATCGATTGATGGTATCATAATGCGATGTTTTTTCTTTCGGAACTGCTGATAGGCCCAAATTCCCAAGGCAGCTCCTTCGGCGGCAGACTCCGTGTGACCACAGTTTTCCACGTCAATTTTGACTGTATCTAATAACGCCAATTCCATACACGCTTTGGCCACCGATCGTCGTATGACCTCCTTTTGTTCGTCAACTACTTCATATGGATTGTAACCTAAGCATTCTTTACCCAAACCCACTATAGCTACGGCTGTATAGAATGGTACTTTTTCACTTTCCGGACAAAAGAATATTCTGGCTTGGCCTGGTTTTGGCATCGGCCCGGACATCCGCAATACCTCAAGAAGCCGACCACCAGTCTTTTGAAGATTATACTTCCACGCAGGCGGTGTCAGAACTCCTACATCACTTTTATCCTTCTCATCTGCGTATACGCCCAATACCAGGCCACGTAAAGGCGGATCAGCACAAAGTTCCGTATGCTGTAGTTGCAACATCTGATTAAGGGTCGCTGATGCGTACTTTCGCACCTGCCATACCCGATTAATGGCATTTCGAGACGTATTTAAACCAAATATTCTTAACATAATGCGATGTTATTATATTCGTGTAAAAATTGCTTCTTCAGTATAAAATATATATAGATAAATTTATATAAATATATGCAGATTCGTTGTATTTAAAAAAATTTCCTAAATATCGCTTCTTCAGAATTAAGGATGTATATAAATATATGCAGACCCGTCTTATTTAACAAAACGTCCTTTCTTTGAAGCTTTGTGAATAGAATAAAAATTTTCATCGAATTGAAAAATTGATTTATATTGAAATTAAAATCAAACTTACATGACTTTTAACAATTAACAAAAAATTGGACAAGTATAAGTGAGTGAGTAAACGAGTATAATAAGGTGCTCAAATCATTTGTACTTCATTTCTTAATAATCACAAGGAAGAAAATACTTGTTTGAAAATCAAAACAGCTGTATATGGAGATTGCAAGGAGCGAATAAGAAAGTTTTCATCTCAAGGCAATTTAAGATGTTTTTCTTTGCTGTGGTCACAAATTTTCTTTGAACAGCACAGGATGATGTATTGTAACAAACAACATGTGCTTAACTTACAGAAAATTAAAACTCCATGTAGAGGCCGATACTTATTGAAGAGCTAAAGTTACTGTTGTTGTGCAACTTGATCTGGTCTTGAGATGTTATGTAATGGATAATACTTCTCTTATGCTTTATACAAATAAAGATTGAATACTCATAAAAAGTAACCTTTTGCATCATGGAAATGAATAACTTTTGCCTCTAACAATTCTCTTTAAAAAACCGAATGCCTCTCAGTCAGTTAAAAGTGCATAATTTTTCGCGATAAATTGCAATTAACTCGCATAAAGCACAGTTGCTATTCTTTGTTGAGAATAATTATTAATCAGGCAAATGCGTTCAATTTGCTATCTTACCAAGCGCAAGCTTTTGTTCTCATAAGAGAAGTGCAAGTAATTATTCAGCAATTTCCAGCTATTTTTTCAAGGATTCATTCTCATTTTGACAGCTGTGGGTTAACCGCTGACTTTCTTTAATTCGTTTTCACGATCTCGACTAAAAGCATATGCGCTAAGTTTCATCTTTTCATCTTAATTTCAAATGCTCAGTTTATTTTGCGGAGTCAATACTCTGATTTTATATGTAAACATAACCATTAAGCAAGAAATGCGTCTCAAATCGTTAAGAATCAGCACGAAATCAAATGCTTTCTCTATTTTGATATGATTTAGAATTCAAGCGGTGAAATTACAACGTGCGCTTGTGATTTTAAATAATTAAGTTCGAGACGTTGCGCAAAGTGCAACGAAATGTAATCCCGAAAATTATATCGTAATTTGTCGTCTTTATTTTATTAACTCTTCGTACTTCCTACCTCTTAATACGATATTATGAAAAAGCGAATTTTTAATAACACTATCGCACACACAATATGGTATCAATCAATGCAGGTGTGCTGTAATCGAAAGTAAATTTTGATAAAAGATTTTGATGAGTTTTAAATTTCATTAAAGTGATTTTTACTCTATGAAATTTTTACGGCACCTAAATATTCTAAATGATAACAGAAAAAGGTCATTCAGTAAATAATGTGTTTGCAAAAAAAAAAAAAATACATTTTAATTAATTCCTTTAACATGCAATGAAGTCACTTAAATGTTTTGAAATTATTTGGATTTGTGGTGAAAAACATTTTTGTAATCAATCCACTAAAATGTAATTTTCTCATAGTAATAAAAACGTGAAAAAGTTGTTTTAGAAATGTTATAGAAAATTTCCCATATATTCATATGATTTCGTATATCACTCTCACTTAGCAAACGCAAATTTTTTTTAAACAAAATTCTTACTGGATTAATAGACGCAAATCGTTTATTGCACGAAATTAATTTAAACTTTTCGGTACAAGTATCACGAAAATCAATTCTGTTAATATTAATTCTAAGCCGTAATAACTTTTTTTTTGAACACAGAATGAAGTTGCGCTCACATTTTCATTCCCGAGACGAGCTTCTTTGTCATCATTTATATTGCTCTCCATACTTAAGAGCCTTCTTAGTGTTTTCACCCTTTTGTTTTTTTTGTTTTTCAATCCTAGTTAGCTTTTACTTTATATCAATTCTCCGTCTTAGGCAATTAGCGAAAAATTTTAATGATGCTTACTGTCTCTTAGATTGAGAACGACTCATTAAGGAAATAGAAAAGCGAGAAAATAATATTCGGCTTTACCGAATGTTTTATATCCACCTCTACCCTAAAAAAATTATAAAAAAAAACTAAATTTTAATAAGTGAGCGTGGCAAATTTTTTTCATGGAAATTTTTCTTTTGCAATCTATGGGCACTGATCAAAACTGCTAGAAAACGGATGTGTTTTCAGTTTATTTTATACTAGGTAGGTGCGACGAAAGGAATTTCAATATTTCTGCCAAATTTGAAGCCGATATGTTTAGTTTTGCGGCCAGGAGAATGTTTACCACAGATACTAAACAAACGCACGGGCGAACAGATCGACTTGCTTAAATCGACTTTAATTTTGATGGTTATCGAGAATATATATACATTGTGTGGTCCCTGAAGTTTTCTTTTGGGCATTTCCAATAACATCATGACGAAATAAATATGAATATAGTATAAAAATAAATGTTAGACTTAAGAATATTTAACTGTAGTAACCAAAGTGTTCTCAGCGATTAGTGTGTGATTAGATCACATAATAAAATATTTTAATATTTTGTATTTCTATTATTCTAAATCTAAATCATATATATAATTATATAAATTATAACTTTATTAATAGCGTTTATTCATTTTTTATCCGTTTGCCCATTTTTCGTTGCTTTCCATTTTCTCTATTCTAGCTTAGTACGTACGTCATTCTATCAATCAACTTTGAAGTATTTGTGTAGTTCAAAACGCTGTTATATTCCCACGAATTCAAACATATGGAGAGCAAAGTAAACGAACACAATGAAGGCGCGCTTGCTGATAAATTACTAAAATTTTGTAAGAGAGCTTGTGGGAATTGGCAAAACATATGGTTTTGTATGTAAAACAAAAAGAAGTAGTTAAAAGAAAACGAAATGAAACCGATTTATTTCAAATTTAAAAATTATTTATTTAATTTTGTATTTCATATTGTATTATTTTATCTCTTTTCGGTATTATACTATAGAGAATTTCAATTTATACTATTCGTTGTTTTCCAAGAAATAAAAACAGGCAATAGAAACGACCATCAAGTGCTTTAAAACTTAACGCGTTTTATTAGAGGGTATTATTCAAAGTAATTCAAAATCATGGAGTAATTAATAAAAGTAGACAACATTTTTCGATGGCTCCGTAAAATTTAGGTGGATTATGAAAATTGGTCGAGCATTGAAAGTTTGTTTGTCTTGAGGTGTTACAGTCTATATAATTTATCACATAATGGAAATATCGAGCAAGTCACATAAAAAATGAGAACTTCGAGTTCGGTTGGGGAATTTTTAATTTATTATCAAGTAGTCGTCGTCCAATTGAATTCAGAGCAGAGCACTTTCACTACTTTGTGAACAGTTTAATATCGGAAAGAGTAAAATACATCGCATACTCTCAACAAAATTATAGAAAGCCGACCTAAACAAAAAGTACTGCAAAAAATATTTACTTTTTTGTTAACATAAAGGTTTACCTTTATAATTATAAAAAAAAATAGACAAAGATTTGCGTGGAAAACTAACACTTATATGTTTGTTATCTACTGCACCTATGCAATGAATAAAATGAACGGACTAAAATCTTTATTTCAACTCAGAATACATATTAAATAATTTATAGCTTTCAGAGTTTAGCTCAGTTTAGATTTCAAAAATCATATGGACATAAACAAACACGTATTGTCTATTTTGCATTGATACAATTGGTTGATAAAATCCACGGTTATTTGCTTCCCGTCTACATTCATGTGACGCTGTTAAGTTTTTTTCATAAGACTTCACATGTTCAATAAATAATCTGTTCCTATTTGTTGCAAATTAATTTTTCTATTGCATTTTTTTATATCAATTTGTTTCTTTTTTCTTGTTTACTTCATTGCTTCATTGTGTCAGTTATGTACGGTCTTGCGTTGTTCCCCAACAACTTCATTGTGTTTACATTCATATCCAAATATGCCAGTGTTTTTAGAAAAATTATATTAATAAAATATTTTATGTGTTTTGAGCTTAAGTAGATATAAATCCAAATATATACCACACTAGAGAGCAAAGAAATCGCATACTTTCATTTTTTTATTTCAAATCGAAATATTCATTAATTAATTTGAGAGACGTGACATTGTATGAAACGTTCACCGATTGTTCGGTAGATTGTTTCTCTCTTTCATTAGTAATGAGCACATATTCTGCATTCGTCAGCGAACAGTAGTATCTATTTAAGTTCGAAAAGAAAATGTAGCGAGAGTGTACGATTTCTTTGCTTTCGAGTATATTGTCATTATTATTAGAATTTTTTAGACGAACGGAATAATTTCTTAGACTAAAAAGGAAAAAATACGTATTAACGTATACGTATTATATATAATATATAACATATAATATATGATATGTAAAATATAGTACATAATATATAATATAAATAATATTTAATATATAATATATAATATTTTATACATAATATATAAAATTTATATATAACATATAATATATAATATATAACATATAATAAATGATATATAATATATAAAACATAATGTATGACGCGCAAAAAAATTTTAAAGAGCAAATCAAATTCATTAAATATTTAATATGTTCAGTACCAAAATTTCTACGATAATTGTAATTATTGGATGTAAATATTCTTCAACGCCCAATATGTAATCGTTGGCTTTTTTGAAAATCTAATACCTAGCACGGATTCATAATTTTTATACGTGACGCTGGTAACTTTGGTTGATGATTTTAACGTAAATTCATTCTAAAAAAAAAAGAAAAAGAAAAAAAAAAACAAAGAACAAAAGCAACGATTGCGGGCACCTAACTACAACTGATATCAAAACGAAACGTTCTTTGTTCAATAAAAAAAATGGCAAACGTAACTGATGAAGAATGGGCGGATTACAAGGTACGAAATATCAATCACAATTAACGTCTCCATCGTAAAAAAAAGTATAAGCTAATAGAATAGTGTTAAGCAAACGGCAAAATGAACGATTCACTTGAGTTTTTTAAAACAAAACAAAAATCAAGGTCCGTAAGCTTGACTTAGCTTTGAAACAAACCTAAAAATTCTTACATCTGCCCACTTACGTGTTTCGCTATGTGTAACTTTACATTTACAACTTGTTGAAGAACGAAAAAGCACACAATACGCACTATTTCCTATATAACATATATATCAAATCAATTGTGCGTGAAGAATGTTTCAATGTTACAATTATATGAATCTTTCCGTTTTTTTTTTTTTCTCAATCTTTCTCTTCCTGCACTGAACCCTTAGATCGTCCTGGCAAATATAAGCATCATAATCATACTATTTCAGTATTTTCCCTTCTGTAAGCCATTTTCAAAGCTTGGTGTATATTAAGAACAAACACCCAAGGCATTATCTCTTTTTTTTTTTTGCCAAAATGGTTTTATAAATAAATATTTTTCGTGTTTCTTTAAAAAAAAAAAAAAATTAGGAAAAATTCAACAAACTGTATAAAGATGAAGCAGAAGATAAAATGCGTCGAGAAACTTTTACTCGCACTAATCAGCGAATTGAGGAGCATAATAAAAAATACGAAGCTGGCACCGAAACATATCGTATGGGTCATAATAAATTTTCTGACCATACGGAAGAGGAAATTTCCAGAGTCCGCGGCTCCCGAACGGGCCATTAAATGTTAAAAATTGATAAGATGATAAGCACTAAATAGGTTAAGTTTTTTCTTTCTGACAATTAAAAATATTTTACTAATGAATTATAACTTTTGCATAAATAAAGCAAAATGAGAATAATAGATAAAGCTGATAGCCCATGTTGCTAGTGTTCAATTTACTTGTTTAATCTAAGAATTCTGGGAATTATAATAATAATAAAAATAAACAGGCCTTGTGAAAGGAAAACTCTAAAATTTCAGAAGACAACATTAAAATCGTAGGCCTTTTCAGAGAGAAGCTTTTTGAAAAAAAAAAAAAAAAAAAAAAAAAATCAAATATGAAAGTTATGCTCGCTTCAGGGCTAATCGTTGATACCGAACCATATAATTGCACGTTGTGCAAACCATGCAATTGCCAACTTAATCTTAATAAAGTGCCTCCTGCCAAAATGGATATCGATCAGAATCCGAAATTTTCCTTGGATCTCTAATGGATTTTTTTCTACATTGCAAATATAAGGTTGAATCAAATACATCTCTATCCAAAAATTTGAGCTTCAGCGATCCTTGCTTTAATTATATCTCTTTCCATCACTTATCATCATCCACATTTGAACACATTTGAACAATATACAATCTCATCAAATCATTTTAATATGTCCAAGATAAGTTTAAAAATTTTTCTTTTGCCTTCTTAAATATTTATGTTATTAAAATTTTTATTTCTTCTTTTGAATCGATATATCATTATTACAACTTACTTTATAGACGAAGATGATGTAAATTTCGTGTTAATTTTATGAATTTATATTTTTTTTTTTTTTTTTTATTATTAATCAGTTTTTAAATTTTCATTTATTAATACATTAAATATTCTTATATGTGAAACTGGATTAGTAAGCAGCAATTATATCCATTGATTCATCGCTGCAAATAGTTTTATTTTCTTTATTTTAAACAAAACAAAAAAAAAAATAAAAAGAAATAAACAAAAAAAAAACTCAATACGCATCATGTATATGGGACTAAAAGTCCGTATATTGTGTTTGTTGAAAATAATAACTGAAAGAAATAATTTCATGTAAATGAAATAAATAGCTTTTTATACTAAGAAAATAAGAAAATTTATTCGTTATGTTGTTTTCTGTCATGAAATATGTGAAACATTCACACATTAACACATATGGTTTATCAAACGCTAAATGCTTGTGATAACTTAAATCATAGGAAAAATGCAGAAAAGTGAAAACCATATGCGTTGGCCATGTATCGGCGATATAAGCCCGTTCTCATAACATATTAGACAAAAGTTAATCAAAATTATATTTTCTTTAAATATATAAAGACGACTACTTAATCAATACTAATTAAAAAAAGCATTAATAAAAATATCGATTGCTGATGTAATTTGAGCAAATGATTCATGTGAAGTGAACGTCTCATTTAAAAAAAAAAAAAAAAGAAATAAAATAAGGCAAATATATGTTTGTATGCGTGTGCACATTTTAAGAATAAAAAACTTTAACTGAAGATTTTCTTTAGGAAACAATTTTTTTTTTGTGCGTTTCCATAAGTTCTCAAAACAAAATATTAGTAAAAGACAACTTTGCTGATTTCTGCACCCGTTCTTTCTCCCATCAAAAATAAAAAAGAAAAATTAAATACCGTTAAGAATTTGTTCGTAAAACGCAGACGTATTTTTTAATTATTTTCCTTAATCGGCTTTGCGTGGCTTACGTTTGCGAATTTCACTGGGACTAGTGGTAGCGGATTTTTCTTCACTCGACTTTTCGTCTTCTACTTTCACCGCTTCAGTCTTGTTCTTTTCACTGTCGGCATCTTCCGACTCACTGGGCGAGTTCTTTTCACCGTCCGAAGATGAAACGTCATCGTTCTCCTCATTTTGCTCCTCTTCTTCGCCAGCGGCTGGTCCCTCTTCCTCTTCTTCATTATCGTTTATTTCTTCATCTTCGATTTCATCGTTGGCTATGTCTTCAATACCATTTTGCTGTTTTTCTTTGGCTTCCGAAAAACTCTGACGATGAGTTTTCTTGGGCGGATAAAGGAAATCAATGACACAAACCAACATTAGACCTAAAGCGGCTCCCACAAATATGGTACCAATTGCAAAGAAAGCATAAGCAGCCCAAGTGGGCAAACCGTATTCTTCTTGCAAACGAGCATTAAATTCCTTTAAAAAGATAAAGAACTGTTGTCAAGATCTAAAAAAACGGATAAATTTCTAAGCACTTATATACCTTTAAAGTATGAGATAATTTAAAAATGTACGAAAGAATAGACATGTGTACAGTATCGGGCTTCTTCCAGGCTGAGATAGGCTCCAGTTTATTCCACTGTTTTTGTTTGATAAAAAATATCAAAGCATCAAAATCGCGACTTCCACGATATTGCCGAAATTCACCATCCTTAACGCTATAATTTGAAACAGATTATAGTCCCATTACGTCACATAAAACTCCCAATACTTACTGATAAATTGTTGGTAAGGCAGTAACAAAGAAACGTCCACTTAATGAAGTAGAAGTAGTCACATCAATTTTGGCTACGTTAACACCGAGGTCGACCGAAGTTATGGCGAATCGTTCCCAAGTGGGAGCCAAATTCTTACATGCTGGGCACCAGGGGGCAAAACTAGGAATTATATTAAAATTTGTGTATTTAAATTAATTAATTTTGACCTTTAACAAACTAATCTTCTTTTGTTTCCAATTACTTACAACTCCACCATCCATTCCCCTTTTAACATTGAACGCCAATTATCTTCGGTCAATTCTATTACTGCTTCTTTATGTCTCATATCACCATTATTGACTGTCCCGGTTTCTGGTATGGCCCCTTGTGTTACAGCAAAGACGAAACCGCTTACAAGAAAAATTACCAAAAACGCCCAACAGCGTTGCTGCATTGTCACGCCACCACTAGACAAGGAAATGTAAATTTTTTCCATTGCGCTGCCTTTCCTACAAAATTGGTAATATTTTCTCAAAGTATATGAGAAATTTAATTAACAATAAAAACCGGCTAGTTTTCAAAAATTCTTTTCCTTTTAAAAATAAAGTTCCTGCCTAATGAATGTGACTGACGTTATTGAAGAAAAAAAATTCCAATACGTGTGTTATTGTTATACGATATTTTGCAACGCTTCACATCTACTTTTTATTAACAGTTTACGACGTTTTACAACTCTTCAATATATCAGTTGATGAGTTATAAATACAATACTGTATAAAAATATTCTATAAATTATAGCAGCACTAATTGTGTAGAATAAGATCAACAGATATTTGTATTAATAAAGAAATTTTTTCCTTTATTTGATTTCTATTTTCTTGCTGATAAACTGCGTCTTCACAAATATAGTAAACTCGTATTTTCCGTAGCATTGTTTACAAATCGTTGTTTAAATATTTCTTTTATAATTTTTAAATAAAAAACATATTTTAGTTTTGTAAAAAAAATTATTGCATTGATTTAAATAAAATTAATTATTTAATTTTTTTATATGTTAATGTATTGATTTCTGATTACTATTTCCATTAATGTATAATACTTCTCTCTGTACTATAATTATTTTTTATTATATTTGCATCATGAATCATTTCACAGTATGAACTATATATTAGGTGCATGTGTGAGTTTTAACCGTTTTTCACTTGAGAAACTCATCCATTGAGAAAAATTAGTACAATTTATATTAATCAAAATTTTTTCCATCATTTTCTAGAAATTTTTTCCCATCTTTCTAGCAACGTAGCCCATTTTCACACTTCTTCAACATTGTGGAGCCGACTGCCAGCCTAGCCTTGCTGGATCAATCTGAGCAAGTGGTAATCAGAAAGTGCTATGTCTGGTGAGTGCATTGGATGTGGCAGAAATTCCCATTTGAAGTGCAACGGTGTACTCTTGACAACTCTTGCAACGAGTGAGTGAATGTTGCCATGCAAGAGGGATGACTTTGGGTTTTGTTAGCCGTTATTACATTGTTCATTGACGTCGGTAGACCCCACAGTAGCAGTTTGCTTAAGTTTTAGTAGTAGCACGTAATACATCTTACCATAATCATAGGAAAAAAAATATTCATTGCCATTACTTTATCACTTTTATCTGTAGAAGTTAGTGGCAAAAATTAATCCATGTACTTAATAATATGTATATGTAGTATTCGGAAGCGCCCTTTGTAGTATATGTGATTATTTGCGTAAGGAATGTATGTGAATTAAATAAATAAATAATATATTTAAAATGACTTCAGAACAAAATTTGGAAATTGTAACCAAAAGACATTAAAGGCAATTTTATATTTATTCCTCTCACTGGTATGAAAATTCAAAAGACCGAGAGAGAGAGAGAAAGACAGAAATTCTCAGAGTAACAATTTTCTTCGAGTATATGACGAAATTTTTTGACACAGCTCCGCTAATCTGATGACCCTAGACTACGCTTCCAATTCGCGAAGTTAAAACAAAAGCTTTGTCAAATTAGGCCCTTATGTGCACATGTTCATCCAAGTTGATCACACTTTTTACTAAAATATATTTAAACAGAGCAAAAATTTAATAATAAATAAAGAAATATAGAATTCGTCAACCAAATCGAAAATTTACTCAACAGCTGTCGATAGTTCTTCTATCAAACGTAAAGTTTTATTAACAAATAATCGATCTTTCATTAGTGAATTATAATTAAATATCTTTTGATTTATAACAAATACATATAACATACAATTGTTTTATTAAAACCGATTTAAACAAGGAAAAGATAATTTAATACTAAAAGGTAAGATTAATGGCATGCTTTACTTTCACATTACAGATGGACAAGCGAACACTTGGATGACTATTAAATTTTTAAACCAGACAATACTGATCAAACATGCACTAGTTCTCGTCCCAAGAGTTCATGATGGCGGTCGGGTTGAAAAAGTCTGAACTGTTTAGAAACTGCGTTATTTAAAAGTAAATCATTTGAAGAAGCTTCATAATCTCACAAATAGCCTTGCAGCCACTTGACGATCTATGGAAGATTATAATTCCTTAACGATAACAGTGACTTGTTGAAATTCCTATGTTAATGTAGTGGAAATTCTTTTGTGCTCTTTTATTTTACATGAATCACCCCATTGATTATATACAGCTTTTGCAGCTAAAGTCAAAAGATAAAAATGAAATTATTCTTTACATATTCTTAACACCTTAAGTAAAGTAGTGGAGTAATAATAGACGTCTTCTATAATTATGCTTTTATTTTCCATTTCTGTTCGTTATTGCGAACCATGACGATTTAACTGCTGAATCCTATCATACGTTTGACTGCGATCTGTTGTCAGATGTTTTGCGTCTAGTCCAATACTTTTCCAGAAAGAAACGATTTTAATTTTAATATATACAATATATATATATATATAATATATATATACAATATATATATATATATATATATATATGTATATAATATATATATATAATATAATAATAATATATATATATAATATATATATATAATATATATATATATAATATATATATAATATATATGTATATATATTTACAAGTTTCAGGACCCATTCCATCACTAGACCATATATAATACATGTCCGATATGTATACATGAATATCGAGAAGGACAACCGCACCGGAACTTAACTAGGAGAGAAAGAACAAGCTGTAGTGCGATTAAAAACGAAATGTCGTGTAAATAGAGAAATATGGTAAGATAAGAGTGATAGAGACAGAGATACTTCATTTAACAATTGCGTAAATCGAGAAACGTGGTAAAATAAGAGTGATAAAGACAGAGAGATTTCTTTTTAAAACGGTACCTTTAAACAATGCATAAGATGGGAAAAATCCTAATTAAAATTACAACAAATTTTAAGTTACGATAAACAACAAAACTCTTATGTAGCTCTACGATATATTAGGTTAACATCAACACAACATGCATTTTGACTCACCGTATGATTTCTTATAACAATATATAACACAATATGAGAAAGGTAATCGTCGGAGTATTATTTAAAAATTTAATAAAATCGCTTAGTATTTTCAAGTTATCAGATTTTTATTCTATCAATAATTTGTATTGAATTATGTATAAATGTAAATTAAATGAAATCAAATAAAAAATTATTTTCCCTTCCGCAACGACAATAAAAGAGGAAAAAATTGATATATAAACCGAGTTCACAGCGTTTCCAGGATTGACACTGCAATTTATTCCAATTTATTCTAAAGATTGAATATTTTTCAATATATATTTCTTAAAATTAAAACTGTCTTATCTTTTGAACTATCTCTTAAGCAATTAATCATTAATTCATCGCTTTCACTAATCGAATTGATTAGTTGAAATGATTTATAATAATATTTTGAAATGTTCCATATGGAGGAGCTTTTTATCAAACTTTATTCCGTAACATGTAACACTGTTCTGTCGATATGACTTTTTATAGTTCTTCCAATTTGTTCCAAAGAAAAAAGAAACAAACGTGCTTGATTTAGTAGTTATTAATAATTAGAATCCAAAATAATTAATAGTCAAGTCTAGTTCAATTTTCATACTAATTCGGATCAATTTTCAAATTTTGTATGTTTAATAAATCGAAGAAAATGTGTGGCAGACTTTAGTTTTCTCTTTAAATTCTTCTTACGTTAAAACCTTCTCTTTGCGATTTTGACAATTAAACTTATATAATTAGAATTTCTTTCTGAAATCAACATCGATCAAGAGTACACACAAATTAATATATTTAGTGGTGCAAAATCTTTATCGAGAGCTTATGACGACAGTAGAGTACCACAAAGTTTCGTGATCAATACATAAATTCTCTACTCTTGATAGCTATTTTTTTGTCAGGGTATTTCCCTTTTTTTTTTCTTTGCAGTTATCGTTCAGTTTCACACACAGTTTCCAAATTTATATTAACAAATGTAGAGATTGGCCTAAGCGAATATGATACAATAAAATACAATCGCTTTTGCATGTTTCTAAACAGAACATTATCGAACGAAAGCGGGTAAACATCACTATATCGTGCTTCGGGCTATTAAAAAATTGAGTTGGTTTTTTTTTATAATTACATTTGTCACTCTTCTGAGCAAAGGTTTTGATTTATTTAGTAAAAATGTCTAGCGATGAGTCAACTGCGACCCGAGTTTCGTTAGTTTCTAATAGATCAGAAAAATTAAATAAACGTAAATGGAACCAAAGGGGTAAATTGTCATCTTATTACAAAAGAAAAAAAAAGAAGTGTTATTATCGTTTCAACTTTCCAGAATATGAATTGATTGGCGATTTTCTTCTTAATCTTTACCATCGTCGCTTGACAACAAAGAATAAGCATGAATTCACCGTCCTAAAGAAGGATGAAACGACGAAAGAATTTTTGACATTTTTACAAACTGCCGAAGTAAAAGAAAAGTTTCAGAAACTGAACGGTATTAATAATGTAAGTACAGTTAATTGTTATAGAAACAGGATGAAACGTGAGAAGAAAGCAAAAGTAATTATAGTTAAAAATAAATTTTTCTTACGAATATTTGTTTGTTTGTTTGTTTATGTATGTATGTATGTATGTATGTATGTATGTATGTATGTATGTACCTACCTATGTACGTACGTATGTATAGATGCTTGCGTTTGCAAAGTAATAATTGCTCGTCAAAAGTTTCATATTTCTATGATAAAGTAAACATTTATAGCACTTTAAAAGAAAAGAACTCCGCGTTTCGATTGATTTTATTGCTTAGTGGCTATTTTAATAGTTTTGCGATAATGAGATAAGCAGAAATTAAGCATGATTTTTTTAATATAAGCACTATGAGGAGAAACGTCAAATTTGTGAAATTTTTTATTTCAACATTTAGAAAGATGCAAGATTCTTTTTGAAATTTAACTTCACGAAATTTCTGTAAATTCAACCAACAATTCAAAACTACGGTCATAGAGTAACAATCATAATTTTGTCAAGAGAGAGAGCGAAAGCAACAAAAATCGTTCGCTCTACTTGAGAGAAAATTAAGTTTCTTTGTAGGGACAGCAAAAATAACCGTTTGCATTTTCGAAATTGTACAGAGATATTGCGAGCGCGGACTCACTTTTTAAAATACTTAACAAAAGTTTTAAATACGATTTTCCAGTATCATCGGATAAAACCACAGATCATTTTTTCCTTTTTTTTTTTTTTTTTGCTTTAGTCTGCTTAACGAATTTTTAATACAACAGCTTTCCCCATAGATTTGGTTGTCCCCCAATACGTGCTCTTCGTAGAAAGCCGAAGATTGAACTTAAAGAGAAAAGGTGCAAACAAAGTTTGGGAATAGATAGATTGATTTGACTTTAAAATAATTACATTTCAATTGTTTTATTTTAATTGATTTAATTTAGTTATTTGCCGGTGAAATTCCTAAAATGGTTGAAGTTCTTATAGAATACATAGGTATCAAGACATTTTTATATTTTTGATTTCCTTGCAACTTGTAAACGTGGTTCAATTGCCATAAAATCCTTTCATATAAAAGAAATGGAGACTATCCATCAGGACCTGGAGATTTTGTTTCCTTCTTTTTGACTGTAATACGTGTACGATGAGAAAACCACGACGTACGATATGGAATTTTTTAAATGGATTTTCGGGAAATATTGAGAAAAATAAATATATTCATGACCAGTGTGAATTGATTTAATCGGGCCCAATCGTCCATTTGCCTATGGGTTTATTTATTGAAATGATTTTTGTTATCTCAAAATATTATTCTAGCCGTCTAAGTTGAAAATCAAGCACATTTTTGCTGTAACTGAAACGACAAATGCATTAAGATCGAAAAAAAAGGAAAATTTCAGTTATGGCTTATCGGTGCTGATATTGATATACGATTTTATTGGAACATGAATAAAAGTGATTTTAAAAAAGTGCGAAAATGGTTCCAGTTGATCTGCTCCAGCTTTTCAAGTGGGTGATCAGGTTTTGATCCGAACATAGTCGAAAGGATTTTTGTATTTGATTATAATAACAGGATAATAACAGATAAGATGATCTATGTCGTATGTTCAAGCAAAATTGAAAATAAATTCTTATCTTTAAACTATCTTAAATAATAAGTAAAGATTTTAAGAAATTTTTTTCTAATCTAATTTACGCAGCTTGACTCTCTATTACGTAGCACTTGTTTTGTGGTGGAATCATCTGACAAATCTCCGTTTTATAAATTGAAGAGTTCAAACTTGATACGTTATCGTAAAAACAAACTTGAAAAATTGGACAAGCTAAGAATTAATTCGGACGTTATCGATGGACCGGCTAATAACTCCATTGCAGACAGTAATAATGCGGAACCGGAAGGTAATTACAAAGAAATGTATTAACGCTTTTATCACTTCTTATATTGTTATTTTTTTTTAATTTGAAAATTGAAAGATCAAGTCGATGAAACTTCGCAAATGTATCAGTTAGAATATCAAGGCTCTACGATGCAAAAAAGGGATGATGATTTCTATTTAACCAATTCCGGATGTTGTATATGTCAAGAAAATTTTGAAAGCATGTCCGTTTTTGAAGAGCATGTACAGAAACATAGCGACGATAGTGATTTTGAGTTTTTAAATTCTTTATCAAAATTGTGAGTATAACGAAAAAAAAACGAGCTATAGAAAGCAAAAATTATGATCAAAAATTATTTTGTAGTGAGCCACCAATATTTTCGATGCACTATAGACTTTGCAAGGATTCACATAAGCTATGTGTTACCTTCACAAGTAGCAGTAAGGATGATCTGGTAATTGAAAAAATCATTTTAGTGCAAACGCGTTCTATGATCTATATGAACAATCTGAAGATTCCTTATGATATGCCCGTCCAGGGATACGATAGCTTTTATGTTGATTCACAATTGTTTGCTTTGCATGTCGAACATCCGATTGTTTTAGTGGGCCATTTAAAGGAAAGCAAAGAAATTCGTATCGTTGAGGAACATCATCTTACGGTAGAATTTATTAATATTTGATTTTAATAATTCTCTCATTACTTTATACTATGTTTTTGCAGATTTGTCATGAACTTCCGCCCGTGAATTTTAATTACAATCCAAATCATATATCGAAATCCAAGTAAGCTTAAATATGTTAAATTATTTTAATTTTTAAGAAAAAATATTTTTTTTTTCTTAGGACTTTCAAAACAAATTCTGTTCTGCCTTTTTATCTTCCATCGAAAAAAACCGAGGAGGCGTTAGCCGATGATTTTTTTCGTGGAGCATTAATGAAAATTTCGAAGGATTTTCAGGAATATATCAAAAATGATAAAATCTTACAATTGCCTACGTATGTACCATCGTTAAGGATTTTATTGCAAATCGAAGATGTTGATACGACTAAGGAATACAATAAACTAACGCAACAGAATGTCGTATTGCAATCTAGTGGCGACGAATATTCATTAAAAGTAAGTAAAGAAAACAGGAGATTGAACGAATTACTTAAAAAAATTCCTTTTTCAGTTAAATAATAAAAATACATTTATTGAAAATATTTTGTCCCCAGTTGATAATATTATATTAACGGGGAAAAAAAAAAAATATTACGGTATCATTACGGCTATAAATGTCAATCGTATTAGTTTTCGTTCTGAAAAAGGAACCATACCAATTAAAGAAGCTGACGGGAAAATGAAAGCCAAGTATACCGCAGTGTTTCATCCTTGTCGATTTTCAATTCGTTATCAATATCAAGCTTTAGAATTATTAAGTGGCAACATTTCAAAATTCGAAAAATTTTTATTTCCCAGCAATATTGAACCACGACCCGCAGCCAAATTAAGGTAATTAGTTTTTTAAGTTCAAGTTGGCTTTTTTTAACTTATTTCTTTTTCATTTGCTTTCAGTTTGGATTTATATAACAAACATATAAAGCATAACCCTGAACAATTACAAGCTGTTTGTAATATTGTTGAGGGACCACGCCGTGATGCTACTTATATAATTTTCGGTCCGCCTGGCACAGGTAAAACCACTACCGTCGTAGAGGCGATTTTGCAGCTATTAAAAAAGGATAATACCAAAATTTTGGTAACAGCATCATCAAATGCTGCCTGTGATGAAGTGGCTTCACGTTTATGTCGAGCTATAGAGTCTTTGCATTTAAAACGAGCAATCGTACGCATCTATGCGCGCTCCTATGAAAAGCGAATTGATCTAATCGATGATGTTCTATTGGATAATTCGAATATGTATCAGTCTCATTTTTTCCCATGTGTTGAGGCAATCCATGAGTACCGTATTGTTGTTTGCACTTTGTCAATAGTCGCCAAACTGGCTACAGGCGGATTCGGTGAAGGATTCACTCATATCTTCATCGATGAGGTTGCTGCTTGTACGGAAACCGAGGCACTTCTGGCCGTTGTAAATATTGCAAAAGATGAAACCCGTTTAATAATATCCGGTGATCACAAGCAATTAGGACCAATCTTACAATCGAATCGAGCCGAGGATCTAGGTTTAGGAGCCTCTTTGATGGATCGTCTTATGGAACGTGATTGCTATCGTTGTAATAATGATACCGGTGATTACGATCGTTCTATACAAACACGCTTGCGTTTCAATTTTCGTTCCCATCCAGAGATTGTGAACCTATTTAGCGGCATGTATTATAATCATACATTAGAAGCAAAGTCCAAGCTAAGTAAGTTGTATTTTATTCTTTTGTGATTTAGATGTGATTATTATGGTTTTACTCTTAGGTGATGTTGATTTAGCCAAAAAATGGCACAAAACACCGAATGACAAATACCCAATAATATTTCATTCTGTTAGAGGTTTTTGTGATCGAGATCGTCAGTCAGTAAGGTTCGTGTATATATGTTTATATCACTAAATCATACATTGACACGGTTATTTTTTTCTAGTTTATTTAACTTAGTAGAGTTGGGTGTAGTTATGGACTATGTTAAAGACTTAATGTATTATGGTATCAACGGGGAGCCAGTTAATCAGACAGATATTGGTATAATTTCACCGTATAAGAAGCAATATCAGTGTATACAAGAACAATTAAATTTGCGCAAATGGTATAAAATCGAAACTGGAGCAGTGGAAAGTTTTCAGGGTCGCGAGAAACCGATTATAATTGTTTCATTTGTAAGATCAAGAACGGAAACCCTGGGATTTCTTAATAATCCACGGGTAAGCGAAGTTGTTATCGAAATTTTTAAACTTTACTCATTGCACATTTTTTTTTTTTTAAAGCGTTTAAATGTAACCATATCTCGTGCGAAATCGCTACTCATACTTATTGGAAATCCTCAAACGTTGAGCATGAATGCAGACTTTGCTCATATCATAGACATGTGCCGTCGTCATGAATCTTTCCGTGGTGAGGAGTTTAAAAGAAATCCAAACAAATCTTTTGTTAAGTCTATGCAAGATTTAACCCTTGAAGAGCAACAACAATTTGGTCTAAAGAAGACAACGAACTATAGACGTAGACGGCGCCCTATTGCTAATAAAAATAATGCAAGGGTTGCAAAATCAGAAGAAAACGGAATAGAGCAATTCAATAATAATAATGGTACTACAACCAAACGACATCCATTAAGACAAAGGCAAAGAAGAAATAGTAACACTAATGGCGAAGGTGACAGACTCAATCAGGCAGCGCCTTTGAAGAATCAATCCCTATCTAAACCTATGAAAAAACGTAAGACTTTAAAGTTGAAATGCATAACTAAAATAGATCGTTCGTTAATTTGAAAAAGTTCGTTTTTAGTCCTGTCTCCTTATATTCTAATGAAATACGTCTGATTATTGGATATCAGAAGACTATTTAAAAGAAAAAAAAAAAATTATTAATCGATTTTTTTTAAAAAGAAATATTAGGAGAAAATGTTGTCTATATCCAGTAAAGTATGTATCAGTTTTTCGTTCCTGAAATTAGAAATAAAATATACTACATGTTTCTTCTCTGTAAATTGAATTCTAATTATTCATTTTGGACCCAAAAATTAACATTGCAGCCTATCTTTTTCTTCTAACAAAATTTACGTTATATTTGTTTTCAGAAAACAAACCAAAGATTGCGAACATCGAAAATTTGTTCAATGAATTGCCAATGGTACCAAAGACGACTAATACCGTTGCGAATACCGCAACTTATGCGTCAAAGGGGATGAATTCAGCCGCGTCTTCAGTTCCACATAGTTCTCACATACAACCCACACCACAATTCAATTTCAACAATTCTCTCGTAAACCCAATATCAGTATGTATGACTAATGATAATAAAAATTTTAATAAACTCGGCCACATTTCCCAAATGCCACCTATTGGCAATGCATCTTCACAAATGCAACATATGTACAATGGGATTTCACAAACGCGACCTATGTACAATGGGCCTTCACAAACGCGACCTATGTACAATGGGCCTTCACAAACGCAACCTATGTACAATGGGATTTCACAAACGCGACCTATGTACAATGGGTCGTTACAAATGCACCCTATGTATAATGGACCTTCACAAACGCGACCTAAGTTCAATGGGCCGTCACAAATGCACCCTATGTATAATGGTCCTTCATTTTCAAACGCATACAATCATCCTTTCCCCCATTCGTTATTAACAGTAAATAATTCGAATTTTAACAATTCATCAATTCCACCAAATATGACGCATCCATCCATGTTAGGTAACATTAGCAATGACAATAAAGCAAATTTGAATTTTAGTAAAGACGTAACTACTGTCGGCGGAAATGCTGCTAGACATCAAACGTCTGAGAAAGGTGATCAGCAATGTAAACAAAATTATAAGTATACGCGGAATTCACGACCTTTAACAAAGACTACCGCGAAGCAATCCGCAAAGCAATCTGTTTCGCCCATTCTAGATAAAAGTAAAAATGATAAGAAGACCGCAAATTTAAATTGTGAAAGAACAGTTGCCGACACTTCAACTACTCTAAATTCTTCACGACAAACAACGATAAGTACTACATCGCGTAGTGAACAAAATAAACCAAAACTTTCTACGGCTTCCATGCCAGTTAAACCAGATACTTTGACAGGAGTTTCCAACACGCATTCTAATACAAACAGCAGCAACTCTTCTGTAAATTCTGTTGCTATTCCAAATCGACCCTTAAACGTTAGTGCAACTAGCTCAAGTGGTATAACAAAAACTAATACAACAAATAAGTCAGTTAGCCATCGTCCTTCAATGTCCAATACGGCAGATACTGATACTCCAACGACAAATTGGAGGAGCAGTGGATTTTCTGCTGCTGTTACGAGTTCACCGCAACTGATATCTAACAGACAAAGTTTCTCAGTCGACATTACGACAAGTAGTCCTTCTGGAACCACTGTAAATAATTCAATTAGTCATCGTCCTTCAATATCCAGTACTCCAACGACCAATTGGAGGAACAGCGTATCCGGTAAGACACATCTGTCGCCTATTGGCTATACACAAAGTTCCCCAATAGGCGTTACGGCAAGAAGTACTTCTGGAAATATTAGTAATGATTCCTTTCATTATCGTGCGGCGTCTACCGCCAATTCGACAGTTATTCCAACGACCAATGTTAGATATTCTACTTCTGTTAGTAGTTCTTCTCAACATTTTGGTAACAATGGGAGGACGTTCAATGCGTCTACCAGAAGGGAAAAATCAACGAAAAAGGATACCGGTTGTAATATTTCTTAAAAATCATAGACTACATAATAACTTTTATTTTTTTGGACTTCTTAGACCCACTAGTTATTAATATATACTACATTCGTCCGTGATATGAGATATATTTACAATTTTAATAAACATGACTTCACTTAAGAGAATATTTGTAAGTTAACAATGATGTTATATTTGCAATTATCTCCTCAAGGCAAGGTTTCATAGTATTATCTTGTGTGATATCTTTTATATACACTTAAGGGATCACAAGGTCTTTGAACTGCTTTACTAACAAATGAAAAAAAAAATTTTTTCATATCTCTAGGAATATGAATATTTTTTTATAAAAGAGTTCATTATATTTGCTTATCGATTAATATTTCAAATATTATCTATAGATAAGATATATATATATATATATATATATTTTGAACATTTTTTTTTGTTTTTTTTTTGTTTTCTCTTCATAAACATATGTTGCTATAGCGTGTCAGCAACGATTAAAATGCCGAAATAATTTTAATATTTCGAGCGAAGTAGAACATTTTTTTCTCCTTCTCTGCATGAATTGTGAAAAAGTACAAATGACCATCACATTTAAGCAGAGATTTTTTATAGAAATTTAGAAAAAAAAGAAAAAATTTTAAAATGCTTCTATTTTTATTTCTGCAAATTTTAGTAGCCAGGCTTTCCATTACAGATGTGTGTAATGACCCATAAATACTTACTTACATGTAATCATGTCGTGGTTTGTACTCTTCTTCTTCTTCTATCTTTAGGAATAAAATTGAAACGGATTTGGAAGATTTGCAGTTGCCTCTCATTTAACCTTAACCTTTAACCTTAGCGACTTTTCTGCATAATTTTTTGTATTAAGCCGCTTCTTTATGACAGTATGGCTGGTTTTGGCTGTTATTTAAAACGGACTTTTTAACAATTAGGGGTATATAATGTATTATCTGAATGTACTGAACATAATTTGCATGTAATTCGTACATCCTGAATATGATACATATTATATGTTCCGAATGTAATACATATATTCTGAATGGCAGTTAAGAGTTTAGGGGTATATAACGTATTATCTGAATGTAATAATAATGTATTATCTGAATGTAATAAACATAATCTGCATGTAATCCGTATATCCTGAATATGATACATATGTTCCGAATGTAATACATATATTCTGAATATAATATATATGTAATTTGAATATATTAAAATATTTCAGATATATACATATATACGTAGTCTTGTCTCATTATTCTTTCGTTAGAAAGAGTATTGTTGCCATTTAAAAATCGAAACGATTTAAGTTATAGAGAGAAAGTTTTTCTTTTTCTCTCAAAAAATCGTTTTCATTATGTTGCTGGTTTAAAGAAAGTATAACGATTTCTATTAGTTTCGCAAGTAGTAATTTATCCTAAATATTGCTAATATATTTCCATCCCTTTTTATGTTATCATATCATATATCGTGTATCATACTCATGCTCATTGAAATCACACTTTACTTTTGTTGTTAATGAAGAAGATTTCAAATCCTTATTAATATAAGTATATATAAAAGGAAGACAAAATAATATGAACACTATGTGATATTATAGTACTAGGGTTGTGGCCTGACGTAAAACTACTGCATCAGAAGTGACTGCAGAATTCAACACTCGCTTGTGTATTGTACAGCGGGAACTCCACAAGGCTCACATGCATGTAATAGTCGCAATTGCGAAAATCTTTAGAACTTTAGGTATTCATATTATGTATAGTATCAAGATTGTAGTCAGATATAAAACTATTGCGGCAAAATTCAACGCTTACTTGTGTATTATATGGTGGGAATTTCACAAAATTGACATGTATGGTTAGGTGTTCATATTATTTTGTCTATATCCTCTATATATTAACAGTTTTAAATATTAATATTAAGTAACGTTGTGTTAATTTAAGTATTAGTTGCACAATTTCTATCAATTTCAACACTGATTTCTTTTTATTAATCAAATAGATTTTAACCGTCCAAGTTGAGATTTAATCTGTTGAGGAATCGTTTAAGGTATCATGAACTTTAAGAGGGCTTAAACTTGAAACAGGTTTATAAATGAAAACCCTGTAAAGCCCTCTTAAAGTTCATGATACCTTAAACGATTTCCCCAATAGATTAAATCTCAAAAATAAGAAAACAATATTCTTCGAGACCGTATAATTAAATATGAAATGACGTTTTCATAGTTTTTTTTATTAGAAAAAACTCTTGAAATACGATTTTTAAACTATTGTATTAGATACATGCAGTAGCTGCAGGATAATAAAACGATTTGTATGACTTTTGTACAACTATATAAAACCTTAGGGCATTAAGCTAAATTTCTTAAAAGAGGGATTTTCCTCTTTTTTTTTTTCATAGGACAAATGCTTTGAATTCAGTGGCAAAGATTTAACTTTGAAAGATAGAAAAATAAGTTTTTTTTTTATAATATATAATATATAATATTTTTTTTATAATATATATATATATATAATATATATGAATTAGTTAAGTTTATCTTTTTTAAAAGGAAAATTTTTGAAATTTACTTTAGCTTCGTTTTACTTTGAATTTTGAAATGTTTAGTTCTTATAGTAGTCTAAGAAGTCAATTTTTTTTTTAAATAAGTTTTTTCATCTTTTCACATCTATGTGTCAAAAAGTTAATTAATGTAAATTTATTAAAATAAAAGACAATTTTTCAGTTAAAAAAAAAAATGAAACAAAATATTATTAATTTGAATTTTAATTAATTTCGTAAGTTGTAATTGTACTTAATTGTACTTAATATTACTACCATTTTGGTTTATGGTTTTTTTTTCTTTTTGAAAATATTTTAATTCTTATTTTAGAATTTGATAATGCAAGGTTTTCGGTCATTTTATATACAACAAAAAGGAAAGGAAAGAATTAAAGAAAATAATACGAAATTCTTTGGATAAATGTAGCGTGCATATGCTTTTAAACTACAAGTTTCTTCAAGAGGCAATTGTAACAGTGCTCGTAGTAGAATTTTTTCCCAAAGGAGTGAATTACTTGGGTTTGTATCCTTTATTTATTTACTTATTCATTTATACGTATGAATTTTCGCAGAACTAAATTGACATTGATTAGATTGGCCTTTAGAAACAAATTTTATGCTAAATGTTATAACTCAACTATAACAAATTCCATCAGATTCCATGACAATCCTCCTATGTCGTGGAATCTATAACATAGACCTACGTAATCAATTTCAGTTAATTTTTATATCGAATCATTCTTATAGACTAATTTTCAGCATGAGATATTAAAAATTAGTGCTTTTGTGTTATATAAAGAATTATATATCATGAGAATTCTTATATAGGACGGATATCAAAAAACAGATCTGCCTAATCAATATCTAATATAGTTAATATTTATGTTAAACTACTATTGGGTGGAATCATTCTCATCGTAAAATAGTAAAAGTTAAATTTTTTACCATAGAATGGCTTACTTTTCATACGAAATGTTATATGGCAGGTGACTTAAAAAATGGTCCTATCCGATCCAAATTTATTTAATACGCTACAATACTCGTCTCCACCGATTTTTGTCGAGAAATATTAGAAAAAGCATATTTTTCAGATAAAGGCTATTTGTACATAGGAGGTTACATGTGGAGTAGTCGTAAAAATGATTCGATCGGATTCAATTCCAATAGCGTTTATGCCTGGGCCGAGACACGTCGCTAGGTTAAATCTCGTAAAAATATATCAAAAATTGTAATCTGTAGGTTGAATACCAACAAATGTGTAGAGATATCAGACGGACAGGGTTAAATGGATTTCTGAATAGGTCACCATAAAAAAAGTGCGCCTGCCTTAAGTATTTCTGAGTGGTGTATATACATTAGCACAAATTTCTAATATTCTGGACCATAATTGGTGTAGGATAAAAAAAATCCGATATTCGCAAACACGTATAACGTAGAAGAAGACTAACTCAACCGATACAGTTTATAGCCGAAGCTAAATATTACAATTTACATGTTTCAGATGTAACTTTTTCTTCTTCGGGAACAACGTGATATTATATTTGCGAATTTATACGCGGACAACTGTAAACGGACATTGAACTTTTTGTGAGAAAGCACTTGAAATATTAAGAAATATTTGAAGAAAAACCTGTGTTAATATAGATTCGAGCTATAAGTGCAATCCTAAATCTCTGTAAATATGCAACGAGTAAGAACTGGTTTTGGACGGATTGTGTTGTATTTGCATAACGCCTATAGAAAGAGGACCACAAAACAAAGACATATTCTAATCTAGTATTCCTCTTATGTAGTTCGTATACAGGCTTTTGTGGCTATACGTTATGCTTTGCAGAGACTTATAATATATTTGCAAAGATTAAAGTCTAAAATAGTAATGGACTGCAAATCATTAACATCGACATTGAAAAGGAACGACATCAATTCTTGAATAGAGCTAGAGGGGCCTTCGAATTACGGAACTTTGATTATATCTTAGTGCAACGTAAGAGTAAAAAGATGCAACATATCGATCTATAATGCAGAAACACGAATATATTGCGCTAAAATGCGTTCGAACAGAATTTATCTGTTTGTTAGTATAGAAATGGGTCTATTGCTACGATAAGGTCACAAATAGAAAAGCGGAAGAACGCGTTTTATTAGAGGTTTGTGAATTGGTAATTTGATGGTAAATGTATTGTTTTATGTATCAGAGAGTATGGAAACGATTATAGTGCAAATGTATTATGATGATATGGAACATTTGAGTTGTAATAAGGCATCGAGTACAATATATCGAAATTGATTCTTTCTCTCTGTATTTATTTATATTTTTTATGTGTGCTATAATAAGCGTAAACAGTTTTAGAGCCCATTAAAAATTTAAAACGGTATCACCTGTTTGCCATATGTAGAAGAACACTGTCTGCAGAAAAACCGTTGATAGAAATATAACTGAACTTTCATCTAAAAATGATTTTCAATCAAAGTAGCAAAATAACAAATGAATTAAATGTCAAATAATAAAAATTCTATTGAAAAACTTCTATTCTATAACTCATGAAATAGAAGAAAAAAAGATTTAGAAAGGAAAAGACAACGCTCGTGCAAACTATAGAATGCACTTATAGAAATAAGGAACAAAACTCAACAAAGGTTATACGATTACATATTATAAAAATTTAGGTTATTAGTTATTAATTGAAATAAATCTAACGAAATTTGCTGTAAATATCGCATAAAACATATTGGGAATTGAAAGAATTTTTATTCGATTGAAATAAATTCGAAAAAATTATATTAACTTAGTATTGTGTTCGTGGATTATCAGAGCGAAACGAAGTTCAGTGGACTGAAGTGAAATTATTGCAAATTATATAACAAAAACACAAACTGTATTGATCAGATTTTTTATACGAAAATCATGGGTTATGATTTAGATCGTTTTCAAAGCGAAGTTAATGAGGAATTAATTTGTCCCATCTGTTCCGGCGTTCTACAGGAACCCGTTCAGGCTGCTATGTGTGAGCATGCGTTTTGTCGCGATTGCATTATCGAGTGGCTGTCAAGGCAACTTTCGTGCCCTGTGGATCGTAATTATGTGAATGCTTCTAGTCTTAGAGCTGTGCCCAAAATACTAAGGCAATTATTATCGCGCCTTTCGATTACATGTAATAATGCTGCTAACGGCTGTACATTAATAGTTAAATTAGATGCCCTGAATTCACACTTACAAGAATGTGAGTATAATCCGAAAAGGCAATTGCCGTGTGAGAAAGGTTGCGGCCTTTCTGTTCCTCAAGATGAGCTAGAAGATCATAATTGCGTGCGGGAATTACGCAGCATGCTATTGAAGCAGCAGCAAGAAATGTCCGAAATTAAAGCAGAAATAAATGATAAAAATATAATTGTCAAGGGATTGAAACGTGAACTTCAGCTGTTTAAAGATTTCATGCACGCCCTGACAGCATCGAATCCGTCCATGCGTGCCATAGCTGATCAAATACATCGTGATGAATTGATTCGTTGGAGCAGTACTTTGACCAGAGCCCGAGTAACACGTTGGGGTGGCATGATCTCAACACCAGAAGAAGCTTTACAAACGATGATTAGACTCACTTTGTCCGAATCTGGCTGTCCACTTCATATTCTTGATAATTTAATGGAAAATTGCCACGAACGCCATTGGCCGTGTGGTCTTAGCTCGCTGGTGACCAGGCAAAACAATCGTCACATTTTTGATAATTATATATGTCGTCGTGTCCCAGGCAAACAAGCTGTTTTAGTGCTCAGTTGCGATAATGCTCATGTACCTGAAGATGTAATTGCTCAACCGGGCTTGGTGATAATTTTTGCTCACGGCGTAGAAAATTTCTAAATTAATTGTTCACCTGAATTAGAAATGAATATATATTTTATACGTTCTATTCAAATTCACTCGTATCTCTCAAACTTCCTAAGTTCGATTGAGATGAGTTGAGGTGTCATATATCACCTTTCCTCATTGTTTGTGTCGACAGTTCTGCGGAATGTTTACATCAGATTCGGATTCGAATGTTTGAACTTGTGTGTCATCAGCTATATTTAAATTGCATGGACAGCTATTTCCTCTTATTAGCTTATCTATGTAATGAACTTAACGACGATTGTTCACATCTGATTATTAAAAACTTAAACAGAATTATTAATAGTGGAACAGTCGAGCGGTGGAGCAGTTAGGTCTTTATATCTTACGTAATTTATGGAACGGTTATAGATTTTTTATAAGTTTTGTTTTTTACTTTCTGAATTTAATTCGTAATGTTTTATGTTGTCTTCTTTAGCTCCATTTAATTTTTATAACCACCGGCGAAGGATAGGATTATGTTAATATTGTCATTTTGTTTGAACTTGAAGGAAGCTTTTCAAAATACATATGTTCTTACTCGGCATTAAAATTAGAATCGATTTAAAAAAATCCGGTCTGTCTGCCTGTGCAATGGCTGTATTTCATTAATTCTCCTTGGCCCCAAATATAAAGATATACCCAGAAAACATTGGATGTTCTTGCAAGCAAACGGCTCAAATCGGTCAACAGACATGCCCACATTACAACGTAAAATGAGAGCATCTCTGTTTTCGAAAGACAAAAAAGAAAAGCTATGTTTTGCTCATTATTCATACTCTCTAGGAGCTAGATTTATAAATATTTCCACATATATAGGGCTAGCTATTTAGCATCGGTACCAAAATGCAAAGGATCGACCACGTCCAGCCGTTATAGTAGAAAATTGAAATTTAATTTTTTCTTCAAAAAAAATTGCAAAAACTGTCTTCTTTACCCAACAGGATTGTAGACATTTTAAAATGTCCCAGCCACATATCACCTATTATATGTTTTCCATACAAAACCCACTCTTTTTTTGATGGATTGACTGTCGTTTCTCCGCCAACGCTACATGTTTAACATTCACATTGAAAAAAAAACAAATTCATAATTTAATACTCCTAATGCAACGAACGATATGAATATTGATCAAAAAGTCTTCTGGTATTCCTGCGATCGCCGACAATTTTGTGGGCCTTCTTATGGATATCTTATCCGGGTATATTTTCGTACATTTATACAGTAAGTTATTATACAGAAAGTTTTTAGTTAACTATAAGATTTTATTTCTCTTAACATAACTGCAGATGAAGAACGCATTCGGCACTTGGCTTCTACGGTAATGCATCTGATCCAACACAGCTGGACGTGGTACTACTCATTACAAAAATTGATTCACTCGCTGTCAAATTGAAAGCTGCCCCCTGCTTATATGACCGAAAAGTGAAAAATTAATGATAGCTTATAAAAAGCCATAAAATTAAATAACATCATGATGGCATTTAAAGCAAAATTCTAACGCTGCTGTTTGGTATGGTGCCTATTCCAGTCTATTGAACGTACCCGTTAATTTAATAGAAAAAAAAGATGCTGATGAAATTTTTCTAATAAACCACATAATAAACGACAAGCTATAATTATTATTGTGAGTTTGTGCTATAATTTATTCTGTTATTCATTTATATTCCCTATTTGCACTTAAGCGTTATAGTGTGTGTGGTCCGGGCATTTTAAAATATCTACAATCCTGTTGGGTAAAGAAGACTGTGTATAGTTTTTGTGCGTTTAAATACGTTAATACGTGGTTGGATAGACATGGAGAATTCTAAGAAAGATTTTTATTCAAAAATCAATTATTTTTTAAGGATCCTTATCTTATCTTTGCAGTCAGTAGTGTATTGAGTTGTTTAAGAAAAAAGGCTGCTTTTTAGGAATTTTCGTTAACTACTTTCATTTTATGACCCGAACTGATAAAAAACTGAGAAACGTTATATACTCCGAATTAAAACCTCAACTTTTTCATGGCATTTTTGTGATTCGAAACGGTGCATTGTGTCAACAAAAGTCATTTCTTGTTCTTTTTTCGAAAATATTGAAATGCACCTACATGTTTTTCAGACCTCAAATAAATCTTATATAATTTTGCTTTTATTTAATTTTGTCAGTTTGCTTTTTTTTCATAACATAATTTGTTTACATAAATCAAACAAACGTGAGTTTGCTTCTCATTTTCGGGTATGTTAATGCATAATAAAATGAAAACAGCGGCAGCGTCGGTCCAAATAGTACATAATTCCAAAAAATTTTATTTTCAATTATCGTCTCGAAGAAAAAAAAAACGAGAAGTTATAAAAAGTTACACAATTAAGATGCATAACATATCATCATCATTTCTAAAGTTGACCTCGAATACAATTTTTTTCGATTGGCAACGCCAATCCATTTTAAATGAAGAGAGATGTCGAATTTCCTATTTCTTAAGTTTGGGTTAAATTGGATATAAGTCGTTTTAACAAGCAAGAGAAGAAAAAAGCAGTCCGTGAAAATCGACTACTGAAAACATAATTAGGAGCCTCGCCAGAGCGGAATAACGCAATAATAAACAAACCGACAAACTATGAATTAAATTAGCAATGCGGCAGACTATGAATCAAATTAGCATTTAATAAGAGAGTTTCAATGAAAATCGTGATCCACACCGTATGAACTACAAAAGATTAGAATTAACTTTAAATAAAAAATTCTATTAACAGCAAATAATAGCCTATTTCTACGGAAATAAATTGCTTATCTATATAAATAAAAATACAAATGCTCGTTTGTACGCAAGTTCTTCATCAGTTGCTTTAAAATTTACAATAGAATTAGATTTTTATGCGTTTGAAAAAACACTTTTTTTTCTTGAAGACTTTTTGTCCACCCTTCAGTTTTTGTAGAACCACGTTTTGTTTTACGAAAAAAAAACAATCAATATTTATATTTAAAAAATATTTACTGAATTCTCTGTTTTATAATATTCAATATTTATTAACAGTTTCGGTCATATTTATTATTACTTATAGTTTTGAAACGCCGTTAATTTCGAGTTGTGATAGTTTTCATAGAATTCTAAGAAGTCAATTAGTTTTTTCAATTCAGGCCTGAATTAATATAAATTTATAAAAGCACAATTAAGTTGTAATATACTTAATATTTTCATTCATGCCGCCATATTGGTTTACGTTTTTTTTGAAAAGATTTCAAACCTTCTTTAGAATCTGATAATGCAAGATTTTCGGTCATTTTCTATCCAACAAAAAGGAAGATAGGAAAGAATTATAAATCAAATAATTTAAAATGCTTTGAACGAATGTTACGTACATGTGCTCCTAAGCGGTAAGCTTCTTCAAAAGGTAATTGTAACTGCTTGTAGTAGAATTTTTTTCCTAAAGCAATAACGGCACGACTTTTGGCTTTAATAGCTGTAGTAGTATTCAACATCTCTTTATATAAATGACGTTCATCAACCAAACGGTTAACAAGATCTGTAAAAAAATTGAGAAATTACTTGATTTCTTTATATTATTTATAAATTGCAAAAGACCGGCTTCATAAGCTTCCTGACTAGTAATAGGTAAGCCAGTCATTAGCATATAAGCAGCTTTAGATCGTGACATCACTCTTGATAGGGCTATACCAGCTGTTGAGCAAAATAATCCAATATCAGCTCTAAAATATTTAGAGCTTAATTAAGAGAAAAGAGATGGTAAATCACACAGTTACCCCGATGTTATGAAAGTACTTTTATCGGTAGCTATCACAAAATCGCAAGAAGCCACCAATTGACAACCAGCACCAGCTACTAAACCATTAACTTCAGCTATAATCGGAATAGGTGCTTCGTGCATACTTAATACAATATCGTTTAGTTTGCGAAAAATTTCAATTTGCTGGCAGTCCACCAAACCACGCAAATTATAGCCTATAGACCAAACGTCCTTAATAACAGACCTTAAAACAATACATCTTAACTCTTTATTAGACCAATCCGAACGAATTGCATCTAAAAGAGTGTCCATTAAAACCAAACTAAAAGAGTTGTTGGTAGTTGGATCATCGATAATAAGTTCACGTACTCCATCCTTCTCTTCAACTCGAACATACTTTCGGATTTTTGGGACATCATTTTCGCAAAAGGTACCAGCGGTAGTGTGCATAGCAGAAGTGATGAAGCATTTTGGTACAAATGTCTGCAAATTAAAAAGAATATTAAATAACAAAGATATTATTTTCAGCAGCAACTTACTCTTAAGGTTTTAATTGTTCTCAACATAATTTATTGTAATTCGTTTGAAAGACTTAAAAACAAGAGAAACAGATATTGTAACAGTAAACGGAAAAAGCAGATGTTTATGTGTAACATATTTTTTACAACCATGTTGGAAACGCTTTACAACACTGGACATCTATAAACACAGCGAAGGATAATGTTTGTTTGTAAGGACGAAAGCGAGACACGCTGGCTTTAAATTCAATGTAACCGTTACTTGGCATCCTTTCATTTTCAATTAAATATTTAATTACATTTTCCAAAAAATGAGAGAAAAACTATTAAACTAACTAATGAGAGAAAAACTAAATAACTAAAAAATTTGAAATCGGGAAATATTTTTTTTTGGATCAAATAAATGTAATGAGGAGCAAAGCGACTTTATGGGTGAATACCTTTGTTGAAACTTTTATCGCGATTTTAGATTTAGACACCCTACTTTATCTACGTAGATTACATATGTTACATGTTGTGTATTCGATTAAGTTAAGTAGTTCACAATTGGAAACGCTATTCACATTCGAATACATTGTAATCAATAGTTTTAAATGTTTTTTTAGAGTGATACTCGAACAATATTAGCCCAAATACTTTCAATTTTAATTCTTTAGATCATCGATTTCAGGCAATTTAATTCAGATTTTATATTGTAAAAGATTACTTTCCCTCTTCGTTCTTTGAAAGAGACTCTCACCTTTAAATTCTCGTTGTACCTTGTTTTTTGCCAACCTGCTTGAACTTTTTATAAAACAATGGTTATGTAGCATTTTTTTGCAAATCAAAATTCACCTTTCAAATAATAGAATGGATTTGTTTACATTTTTTCCATTTTTATTAGAATAGAATTACAACAATGGATAACATTTTAAAACACCTTCAAAACTATAAGTTCTTCAATTCCTTCCTCCAGGTTTCAATTAACAACTTTGCAGCCAAAGATTGCTTTTTACGTTTATATTTAATTTTTTTTTTATCTCAGAGTTTGTTTTCTTGATCTAAATAAATAATAATAATAATATATAAGTTAAATAAAACAAAATTAATTTTTTTATGTTTAATTATTAAATCTTATTTTATTTAACACAATTTTTATTATGAAGATTTGACTGGGTTTGTAGTAAATTTAAAAATTAAGATTCTTACAAAAATTGCCAACTATTTATAGTCAGCACTTTAGTTTTTCTAGTTGGCCACCTGAAATAATATAATTTTGCTGTGTGCTGAAGTTCAAATTAAATTTAGAAAACTGAGTTCGTCAATTTATTATGACCAGCAATCTTTTAGAAAAATATTGAAAACTAATCAAACTCAGATTAACAATTTGTTGGGGTGGCTCTTGAATTTCTACTTTTCATAAGAGCAGTTCTTGAATTTTATTTCTTATTACAAAGGTCCTTAACTTGTATATATATTTACATCTAAATATCCTTTCTATACAAAGATAAGTTTAATTTGAGTTACTTTATAGGAGCGGATAGTTTGCTTTGGTTAAATTTAAAGAATTTAATTTTTATTGCTCTTTGTTACATGTAAGGCACGCAAGGGTTTTTTTTTTTTTTTTAACAAACTCAAAAAGAAATGACTATTTTTTTATGACGTAAATGATTGTAAATGCAAGATTAGATTTTTATTTAATATTTTCTGTCGGTATTATTCGTGCTGCCATATCGGTTTACGTTTTTCTTTAAATGCTTTAATGCCCTCTTGAGAATCTGGTAGCCCAAGATTTTCGGTCATCTTCTATGTAATTTACAAGGAAATGCGAAAAAATAAAGAAGAAAGAATAATTCGTAATAACATATGCTTTAAGCATTGCTTACCTCTGCTCCTAAGCGATAAGCTTCTTTAACTGGCAATTGTAACTGTTCATAATAGAACTGTTTGCCTAAAGCAATGACGGCACGACTTTTTGCTTTAATAGCCGCCGTAATTAAACACATTTCTTTTTCTAAATCGTTTTCAGAAACCAGACGAGAAACAAGACCTAGAGAAAAATACGAAGAAATTAATTGTTTTCTTTATACTCGCTATAAATTGAACAGAACCGGCTTGATAGGCTTCCTGAGCATTAATAGGAAGACCGCTCAATAGCATATAAGCAGCTTTAGAACGTGACATGACTCTAGAAATGGCTATACCGGGTGTTGAACAAAATATACCAAAATTCGCTCTAAAAATTTTTAAAAACTTAATTAATGTAAGTAAATGAACGATCGTATTTACCCCGGTGTCATGAAGGTGCTTGTATCGGTAGCTATCACAAAATCGCAAGAAGCTACCAACTGACATCCAGCTGCTGCTGCTAAACCATTAACTTCGGCTATAACTGGGACTGGCATTTTATATATATTTAATATAATTTCGGTAAGTTTTTCGAAGATTTCCGTTTGTTTTTTTGAAGGCTTACAAGGTCCTAGCTCCCATAAATTATGACCCGCAGACCATACATTACCATGAGCATTTAAAATAATGCATCGTAAATTTTTATTACACCAATCACGGCAAAGTGCCTCTAATATGGAATCCATCATGGCCATCGACAGAGAATTGCGGGTTTTTGGATCGTTAAGTGTAATTTTGCGTACGCCATCGCATTCCGTAACTTCAACATATTTTTGGAAAGGTGGACCCACCGCCGTAGTGCTCATAGAAGAACTAACGTAATATCTAGGTAAAAATGTCTGTAAATTGATATACACAGTAAAAAGCAAAGCCAATATTTACGACACAAAAATATTAACTTACTTTAAGAGCTTTAATAGTTCTAAACATTATTTATTAATATTTGCGAATTGTTGGATATATTGAAAACAGAAAAAAAAACGCACATAAACAGATATTTAATGGCAAACAGAAGGAACAGGTGTTTTTGTAAAAATTATAAAATCATATAAAGTATTATAAAAATGCTTTACAACACTGTTACACTACTATACAAAACTGTAGCCTTTAGAAGTGTATTAGATTTGCGAAAATTTGTGCAAGATTTGAATTAAATAGAAAACAGAGTTATTTTATTTTAATTGTATTTTTTTTGTATTGAAATCATATTGTACAAAAGATAAGGCAGTAATTGAATTGTTTCACAGGATGTATGGCATGTGATACCACCTTGTTGAAATCACATGTTGTTCAAATCAATATCATCCAGACTAGGCAGAGAGACCATAGCTATCACAGCGCGATATCGAGCACAATATATATTCCGATCATATTTTGCACGAAATATTATTCAACGTTGTTTGTTTCTTGTAATGCTCTTCTTCCATTGAAAACAACAACAAAATACTTTTGCTTAGAAATAAACGCAACGAAAGTTATTTTCATGACACTTATTATTTTTAAGGTATTCTTATTTTGTAGATGGGTTCTTTACGTCTACTACTCTTTTTATTTATCCTCATGAGAGTAAGTGTTTGAAATATTTTCATTTCCAATTGAAACATGAAAGCAAAATTATTGTTCAGTTTATTATTTAATTACAAAGTTTATTAGATTAGAATTTGATTACACCATACCTCTACATAGAAATAAAAAATATAACATAAAACATATACAAAACGTTATAAAAAAGAAGTACAAGTATCAACCATAAAAGTAAAAAATAAATTGAGATTGTTTCTTTTCAACCTTATAGAGATTCCTGGATTTTTTTTTTATATATGCGACCAATTAGGCTTACGTTTCTCCATAAAACTGCGTATTCCTTCTCGCGAATCAGTTAAATTTAAATTTTCAATCATTTTCTGCCACAAATATAAAATTTTTAAATCAAGCATTATTATTTTAAAAAAGAAAAGAAATCACCTTGACTGCTTGCCGATAAGCTTGTTCCAGTGGTAATTCCAATTGTTTGTAAAAGAATTCTTTGCCCAAAGCCAAAACCGCACGACTTTTGTTCTTTATTGATTTAATAATCTCATCCATTTCTTTATCAAGGTCGGTTTCAGGAACGACACGACTAACTAGACCTTGTATAGAATGTATAATACAATAACGTTGTGTTTATTAGTCAACTTTCTTTATATATATACATGCCATATTTGAGTGCATCCTGTGCCGTTATAGGATGACCAGTTAGTAACATATCCAAGCATTTGTTATGTGGTATTAAACGAGACATTGCAACAGCTGGTGTTGAAGCGAAAACTCCAATGTTTGCACTAAAAAAAATATTGTCACAGTTTTTCGTTTTCAAATTGGAATATAGGATTTTTGTTTTTTAGTCGATCAGTGATAGATTTATATTGCCTTTTAGACATAGACCCATATACCCTTCACTTTTATCTTAAACAAAAAGGCCGAAAAAAATTGAATTTTGATACTCTATAATATTAGGTTTCTCATCCTTATGGAATACCGTGAACGTTTTTATTGTCTACTTTGAGTTTAGCAGCAAGACACCCTAAAGCAGAGATATTTTCAGTTTATATTATATTGTAGGCTTGTACTTTGACCGAACTGAACCATTTTCAGTACACAGAGCTTGTGCAGGAACTTCCATGGTATTTGTCATATTTGATCCAGATATTTTTACTTTTATGACTAGAAAATGCGCCACCGCAGACATTATACACATAAGCAGACACATACATAGATATACGGATGGGCAAATGCGCCTTGATAGGTTCCAAATTTGATATAATTGAAACATATATACATACCCTTTATTTAGTTTCTGAATGTTTTTTTGATGTTACGTAATTTTCCACAAAAAATTAAATTACACAGAGGGACAGGGGGCAAACTTAAATCGATTCTAAATTTGATAATCATTGATGAATAAATAGACCTTATAGGGCATCAGACACTACTTCTGGGAGGTGGGAATGGTATTTTTCTATTTAAACTTATTGTATGGAACATCGTAAAATGTGGCAACTCTAAATTATAACATTTTGAAATGCAGAAGTCTTACAAAATATATTTATTCTGAATCATAGTTGGTTTAATCCAGTCGAATTCGGTTTTTTTGCTTCAATTTTCAGCGTAATGATTATTAAAGTGGAACCTACAATTTTGCCTATATCCAATTTTAAAAAGAAGTCTAATAGGCCTAGAGCAAAAAAAAAAAAATTAAATTGACTATTAAATACGAATACAAAATCTAAAAAAAGGTCCTTACTAAAGTCTAACGAAATTTTTAAATATGAAATAGGAAAACTTGATTAATGCCACACTAACCTGGGGGTCACAAAAGAGCTATTCGCCGTACATATCACCATATCACAAGAAGCTACCAGCTGGACGCCGCCAGCTGCAACAATTCCGTTAACTTTCGCTACAACTGGTACTGGAGCTTTACGTATATTGTCGACGATTTGTATAAGTTTTTCAAAAACTAAAGTTTGCTGTTCAACACCACATTCAGGAGAAAGCTCCTTTAAATCGTGACCAGCCGACCAAATGGGACCAGAAGATGAAATTATAATACAACGTAGATTTTTATTATGCCATTCAGCACATAAATGCTGTAAAATCTCTTCCATCATGGGTAGAGAAAGAGAATTACGCGTTTTTGGTTCTCTTAAGCTTATCTCGCGCACACCATCATATTCCAAAAGTTTAGTATACTGATCAGATTTTGTACATTGATTTGAAGTTAAATGGAATGCTGCACGAGTCATCTGTATTAAATTAGGCTAAAATATAAAAATTTATTTATTTTTTTTTTTTAAATATAATTTAAACAATAACTCCATTTTTACTTTACGTTGAAGTACGTTTTTAAAATGACATAGCATTTTATTTGTGAACTTTTAGCTACAAGTGTTTTGATTATTGTCTTTGACATTTAATTATTTTCTTATGATAACAAATAAAAATGCTGCCAGTTTAATATTAACCCTTAAATAACGATTACTAATCCAAAAGTTCTTCCAAAGGACCACTAAAGGTATTGTTTCTAGATATTGTCGCGGATTTTTAGGAGAAATTGAAGTCACTTCCATATCTTCTTGTATTGCAATACTTTTACTCAGAAATACTTTCTTTAAATATAAAATGTTTGAAAAATAAAAAAAACAAAAGTAGATTTGAAGAAAGAGGAGAGTTTTTAATTTCAGAACTCAACTTGGATTTATTTATAATATTTACGTCCTTTTACAGAAAAATGAAATAAATCTTGCTTCAGAACTTAAAAAAAGTTTGCTTAATTTGTTGAGAATGTCGGCACTGCTCATGCCATACTATTTTTTCGATATTTTGGGTGTAAAAAGTATGCTAACAAATTTTGTTCCGAAATTGTTAAATTTCGTCAACGTTTGTTCGTGATTTTTTGGCCAAAATTTGCACGGTAATTATGCTCCAGCCAGCATATTCACTAAACTTGACCCCCGCGACCTTTTCTTGTTCCAAAAACTGAGAAGACCAATGAAAGAAGGGAGTTTTTCAAAGAAGATAAAGACCGCATCGCTGGAAGATCTCAGGGCCATACTAAAAAGCACACATCAGGATTACTTTCAATATATATTGATGAATAAATAAATATTTTTGGAAAAATAAATTTTGGATCCTAGAACAACTTTCATGTTATAAAATGTATTGAATAGTTTTGAATGAAATTAAATAAGTTGCAGCTGTTTCTTGAAGATATTCCGCGTACTTAAGAGGTTAATATTAATAAACAGCTGTACTATCGGATGAGTTCATATGGGTTTTTATATTTATAAGATTGTATTTTGCTTTGTTAAGATTTTGTAAAATAAAAAAAGAATTCATTCAAATAGAGACGAATTGAATTATGAAAATTTATTATAATAGTCATCAATATAAAGTAATATTTAATTTCAATACAATTGTCTTCACAAACATTATCAGATATGCTTGCAAAATGTTCTCTTATCTTGTCTTTGGATTTAAGTATTTTTATTATCTTCGAAAGATTAGTATTGCAGGCCATAGTTAATGTGCATTAAAACTTTTCATTTTGGTTTATTATTTTCAGAATAAGTCCAAAGTATGAGACCACCACCTGTTGTCGCTCAAAATTTAGGTATTTTAATTACCGAAAATATTAATCGTTTGTTCATCAATCGTGAGCCATGGCAAGTGGCCACGTTGACAGCTACCATAGTATTAAGTGCGGCTTGGTTCTGGAATTTTGTGAATCAGGACGAAAGTAATTTATTAATCATAATCTATAATATTCTCTACTTCGATTAATATTAATATATTCTTTACAGGTATTTGGTTGCGAAGCAGAAAGAAATTTTTTCATTATTTAAAAAAAATTCCTTCCATACGCCATAAAATAGATATGGAAATGTCGATGACTAAGCAAGATTTTGAAAATGAAATTTCCAAGAATTGCGGAAAACTTGTTTATAATCTTGAACTACCAGAAGATGGCTTAAGTAATGAAAGAATTCTTAAGTTGGTAGATCAACATTTAAATTTAGGTGAATACGATTGGCGTGATGGTAGAGTGTCAGGTGCTGTATACGGTTTTCATGAAGAGCTTGTCGATTTAGTGACAAAAGTTTATGGTAAAGCGTCTTATACAAATCCCCTACATCCAGATATATTTCCGGGTGTTTGTAAAATGGAAGCAGAAGTTGTACGTATGGCCTGCACATTGTTTCGAGGTGGCCCTGAAACCTGTGGAACGGTCAGTTTGAAAGTGATTAGTGGTAAAAAAAAACAATTCATATTTAGTTTTTCTTTTTTTTTTTTAGATGACTACCGGTGGTACTGAATCTATAGTATTAGCTTGTAAAGCTTATCGCGATTATGCACGTGAGGAAAAGGGCATAACCAAAGCCAATATGGTAATACCAAGAACAGCTCATGCTGCTTTTGATAAGGCTGCTCAGTATTTTAATATACATCCCCGTTATGTCGATGTAGATCAAGAAAGTTATGAAGTCGATCTAAAGGCTTTTAAAAAAGCCATAAATAGTAATACAATTTTGGTAAGCAAGCAAATTGAGTTAGAAACCATAAAATGAATTCACCATACAACCGTTTTCATTGTTAATAGAGTTGATGATAATGATAAGGTTTAATCTGAATGGAATTTTAAAACCTTCTTTAAGTCTTGGTTGATTATTGATACGAGGCATTTATTTTTCTATTTATGAATTATATAAAGAAACAAAAGAAAAATTAGGAATCATCATTGATTAGTTATGGAAAATCTTAACTAGTTTATAAAAGTGGAAATTAACCGTTCGAAGCAATAAAATTGTCCAGATTTCTACAGTTCAGTTAGTTGGAAACTCTATCTCAACAACTATTACTCAACAATATTAACATAATAACTTTAATATCATAATAACTTCTGTCGCAATTTATTTATAAAACCTTAAGTTTCGTTAAATTTAATGCTTTAATTGTCATAAAGTCGCGGTCAAAATTTTATTATTATTTTATGCATTTCATCATTTCAATTTTGATCGCTTTAATTAATAGGAAGTAAGTAGGAAGCCTAACGCAAGTTCTTATTCTTTAAGTTAGTGGGCTCCGCTCCAAATTTTCCTTATGGTACTCACGACGATATTGAGGCGATAGCTGCTTTGGGTTTAAAGTATCATATACCAGTGCATGTGGACGCATGTTTAGGTAGTTTCGTAATAGCTTTCGCTGAAGAAGCAGGTTATAAGATGAAAGGTTTTGATTTCTCGGTTCCTGGTGTAACAAGTATATCAGCGGATACACATAAGGTGAGAATTTCTTAACGTATAAACTGTAATGTGTAAACTATAAAAAAAATCTATAAAATTTTTATATTTCTAGTATGGTTTTGCACCTAAGGGATCTTCAGTTATATTGTATTCAGATCAAAAGTATCGTAATCACCAATTTACAGTTACTACAGATTGGCCAGGTGGTGTTTATGGTTCTCAAACTATAAATGGTTCAAGACCTGGTGGTATTATAGCAGCCTGTTGGGCTACGATGATGAGTTATGGTCGTAATGGTTATTTGGAAGCTACAAAACGCATACTAGATACAGCACGCTATATAGAACATGGGTAAAGAAAGTAGAAAAACAAGTAAACCAAAAATTTTTTTTTACAAAAATTGTATTTTAATATTTTCAGAGTACGAAAAATTAACGGAATCTTTGTATTTGGTCAACCAGCTACCTCAGTGATCGCAATTGGATCTCATACATTCGATGTATTTCGTTTATCAGATGCCTTATGTAAATTAGGTTGGAATCTGAACACTTTACAATTTCCTTCAGGGTTAGTAAGGAAATTTCCTTTTCTTCTTTTTTTTTTTTTTAATTTCCTTCTCTGTTTATTAATCAAATATTTTGCATTTCTTCACTTAAAGTATACACATCTGTATCACCGACATGCATACCGCACCAGGAATAGCGGATAAATTTCTAGTCGATTTACAGAAATCTGTAGCTGAACTTATGAAAGATCCTCAACAACCGGTAACTGGTAAAATGGCATTATATGGAATGGCTCAAAGTATAGCTGATCGCTCAGTAGTGGGTGAAGTAACGCGCTGTTATCTAAATAGCATGTATTATACGCCATCGCTTGACAAAGTTTAAAGCTGGTTAAGACACGATCTTTTTTTTTTATACAACAATCTCATTTTTATGCATTTGTATTGCATTCGTATGCGTGCATGACAAAATTTTTATGAAAGAGTCCACCTTTTTTTTTTTAGTGATATAAAAAAAAAACCTGTTTACAGACTAACTTTACCAAACTAAGCCGCACATATGTTTATTCTCTATTTGTCTTTGTTATGAAACTTTGTTTTTTCTTTTTTTCTTTGTTTAGATTAAACGCATTTTCTTAAATAAAAACTTAAAACATGAATGAATTCGATGGTGTGTATGTTTTTGTTTTTTGTTTTTTTTTTTTGCTTTATTTGCAACTCCTACATGATTTCATGATTTGTCTATTTCTTGTATAAGTTTTTATGTTTTCATTTAACATATGCATCTTGCTAGACTTGTTAACGCCAAACATCGTCATGACTTTACACATCATTGACTAAAGTGAATGCAAACTAAAAACTGTTTGCTGCCTGTAAACAGTCGATCGTAAATCCAAATTTATTTTTTTAATTATATTTACGTATTTTCCTGCGTATTGCTTTCAATGGCGAACTCAGATTAAGTAACTCCAAACAATTTTTTGTGCAAAAGCAATCAACCGTCATCTATAGGTTTTAGATGACAAAGTTTTAACGTGATCTTCTATTGAGATTCCCTCAAAGACAGTTAAGTTCATTTTTCTTTCATGAACTTAGGAATCCATACCAGTTAATAGATATGATCGCACTCTTAAGTATGCTTAATGATAATGCTTTTTTAACATTATCGGAGAGATAGTGAGATAGAACCTCGCTTAAAGAGACAAGAAAGGCAAAGTAGACCTTTCTAGGTTTTCTTTTATATCTATAATTACTGTGTTCCTAGCATAGGAAACTTAAGTCGCAAGATTGTCTGCAAATTGAATTTTTTAAATATGCTTTCAAATTTGCTTTTTAAAGTAAAACTTAAATTATTGTTATTTTTTGAAAAAAGAAACGTGAAAATCATATGAAATATTATATTTAAAAACCTATCTTCGTCGGATTTGCCGAGAGAAAGTAATTTTCGCATTGTAAGTCAATACTTTTTTCTTTATATGACCGGTCACTCAAGGAATATGCTCTATACGTGTGATAAACGTGGTGATGATCAGAAAAAAGTGGAAGGAGGCAAATAAAAAATTATAGCCCACAGATCTATAAAAATCTCCACATTTACTGAGGTGGCTGCCCTCTAGTATCGGCAAAATGGAAGCAAAAATGGAAGCGATCACCAACGCCCACTTAGTATAATAGAATATTGGAATTAAATTTTATTGGAAAAGCATGAAAGCAGCTTCAGAAACACTATAAAGTATATGTACTCTATATATATCCGGCCATCCGTCTACCCATCTATCTGTCTGCTTATCTGTGTAATCTTTGTGATAATCATTTTCCCGGTCACAAAAATTAAGGTACTTGGATGAAATTTGGTTAAAACATTGCAATTTTTATCACATACGTTGGTATTGAAAATTTGCTAAATCGATCACAGGTCACGCCTGCAGTATAGCGTAGAGTAAGAACACTTTGGTTTCGAAAGCAAAAAATAAATTGGGTTTCTGATCGTTACTTATAAATTATAGTAAAGAGATCTATAAAGATTCTCACAAACATAGGGCTAGCTATCCTGTAGTCCCCTTGCAAAAATGGAAAAGATCTACCACGTCCACCCGATATAATACAATATTGAAATTAAATTTTTTTATGAAAACGTTGGTTACTGGAAGAAAGAAGGTTCAGAGATCTTATAAAGTACATAATCTTTTAACCAGTGTCAATTTCAGTAGGCGTGTCCCTCCGTTCGTTTGTCCTTTGCTTTTTTGTGGAATGCTTGCAGCAACCATTTTCCCCTTCGCAGCACTTAAGATCTGTGGATCAAATTTGTCAGATTGAATTGATAGTTATTGCACGTATCCTTGTACAGAAGATGGTCAAAATCGGTCAAAGGGCTCACCTACAGTATAATATATGCTGAAAACACTTCTGCTTGGTCAATGGGCAGAGCAACATAAACTAGGAACATTTCCGCTTACTGGAGTCTTTGCTCATTGTAGGCGGATATCAATGTGTATTCTACAAGATCGGAAAAATCGATCGCGCTTATCCAATATTGTAGTGCATTAAAATTTATATTTTTTTGTTACCTTTTTTTTAAGATGAAGATGATCGCTATCAATGGTAATGATTTTCTTACTTGTTCTCAAAGGGTTTAAACAACTGAAAGTTTTCGTGTGCGAAATTTAAAAATTATTTAAAGAAAAAAAAAACGTTTTAAACTGATCATAAGCTTCACTTTTGTTTTTTCTAAAATTTAATACACAGAGCTTTTAAATGATGTCGGAATATAAACTATTAGCAAATATTATCTTTTACTTTATATTCATGTGGTTAACAAAAGTTGCGATTTTATGCGAAATTTTTTATTTAAATTGAAGCACAACAACGCGTTACAAATTTTATAAAATTAATTATGTTTTAATAAATTCGGTAGTGAAGGAAAATTCCTAAGAATTATTCCCAAAAGAATGCTCTCATTCTATATAGACTTTAGATCACATAATTTAAAGAGGGAATCAGAACACAAAACGAATTTGATAGTTAGCAACGTGTTAACAAGAAATGGACCAAGTAGAAGTTTTTATTAATCCTTATGTTAATAACAATGGACCAAGTAGAAGAAGAGCTTTTCAAAAATTTATATAAATTTACATTAATTTTTTTTTTCTTCAAATATACGGAACACATACTTATAAAAACAAAAAAAAAAAAGAAAACAAAACAAAACGATTATAGTTAAAGTTAATTGCGAGAGCTTTTTCTTCTCTTTTTTTTGTTTTGAAATTACATTGAAATTGTTTTATGAAGTAGGGGTTTTGCTTAAGGAAATTTTAACCTTAGCACTTAAAAAATACACGCCAACAACCAATTACACGCGTACACCGTATAAACGACAAATTGAACAAGAAAATACAGTGAAACCCTCCCTTATGAGCCAATTGACATATGAGACCTAAATTCGAATAAGTTTTGCTTCAGTACGCAAAAAAAATTTTCCGCGAACGAAAGCTTCTGGTAAAACCGATATATATTTAAGGAAGAGAAACTCTTAGGAAATAAAGAAACAAAGAGCTTCTTAAAGATCGGAAAATTTTTACCTGAAGTATGTGGAACAGAGAAAAGAGAAAATTAAGTTTTTTGGCAAAACTATAGCAAAAGCAAAAGATCTTTTAGAGGATGATCTGGTGTCTTATTTTCCTAAAGTGATTAAGTAAAGAACGTTCTAATCATTTTGGAGAGTGAAAAAGGAAAGAAAAATGTACGTACCTATTTTCAAGAGCACAAGGCGTAAAAACCTCGTTCAATTATTTAGTTTTTATGTTTCTTCTTTCTGTTATCCTTTTATGGTATTCATTAGTTTTTCTATCAAGTAGATGAAGCATTTTCTGAAAAGTGCCTTCCATTTCCTTTCGTATCCTACACCACTTGTGGTGCAGAATCTATTAAGTTTGTGCAGCTGTATGTAATACCAAGAAAATCTTACGGTGGGCCCGCATTTATTATAACCATTAGTCTAGAATCATTTTCTGAATCGATTTGAGCTTATGTGTCCGTATATCTGCCTGATGTCTGTTGACTGATTTGTGTTCAAACTACCGGTTGTAATTTTTGTGATATTTTATCGATAAACCTGATGTGTTTTGGCCCATGCATGATAGTTATTGAAAATAGATTCGATCGGCTCATTTTTACGACATATTCACATATAACGTACTTTATGAAAAATCTTTCTTTGTGTGAAAAAAATTTGCATTTTCTAATACTTCTCGACAAAAATTGGTGGAGACTAGTATTTTGACTTATAAAATGTATGTGAAAAATTTGCATCCGATGGGACCATCATTTGAACTATATCCCCTGTAGCCGTTCCTCTGAAAAGTAAGTTTTTATAATATAATAATATTTCGTAGTGAAAACCAATCGATAATAGTAATTTGATAAAAAAAAAAGAAATTTGGACTACATAGGTCTGCTGAGGTTACCATAAAAAGTAAGTCTGCGTATGGCAACAAAGTTTAATTTTTAGCAGTTTATAGCAGAAATAGCTGAAGAATAAAGAGCTTTTTTTAATAGGTTCAAGCTTTAGATTCCCCGCCCGGCTCCCATCAAAAGAAATAATAATTTTTATTACTTTATCACAACCGTAAATAAGGAATTGTATTAGAGAAAGTGGTGTGGAGTTTTTAATAGTTGGCCTTGGTTAGGTGTTTTATGTTTATGATGTGTTTACGCAGAACATGAATGTACCGAGTCTTCAACATCTTCGTGGTCCCAGCTGTAAATGTCAAGGGTTAGCTACATAAACTTGTAGGCTAAAAAAAGATTTAAAATTTCAATCACCAATGCCCGATGATGGGTTTTTTTCGGATTGTAGGAGGAAAGCTCTTCTGCTTCTATTTAGAGGACTTCTCTTCTCAATATATCTCTGCTAACAATGAACGCCTAATAGTTATTTATAACTAGTGGAGGTAGCAGTTGAACTGGATGCTCTATGGTGCTGCTAGTAGCGTCGATGTCTTTCCAAAAATACAATAATCCTTAAAATCAGATGGAGCATGTTTCGTTTCCGAGAGGGAAAATGTAAAGACAAAAAATATGGCAACCACATGTTACAGGTCGCCTAAATGGGGAAGCTGTTTTCACCATGTTGACAGCATCCAGAAACATAGAGAATGCCTTGTTGCCTGACCGCTGGTGCGGCCCTTCGGTGAGTTTCGTGGTAGTTGTTGGAAAATAAACTGGATGTAAATATCCTTTGACCAGAGGGCAACTCCTCGGACTATATGCAGTGAATGCTTGCTTTGGAGTTGCGGGGTCCATTTTCGGATTGTTTCAATACCTCAAGCACTCCGACTAGCGTTCACTGAAAAATAGTCTTGTGCTTCAGTGCACCGATTAAGCTCACGTTGAATCAATAATAGCAATCTGCCTCGAGCCTATTAGTTAACTACAAGAAACTTTTTTTTATATGACGACTTTCTTATTAATATTTTTTTCAAATTTTTTTTTTATTTAAGTATTAAATTATATGATGAAATTCGACTGAGAGATCTATTCAAGAGACACGCTTGGTTTTGTTCTTTTACTATTTTTCTTATCTTGCATTAGTTTTAATCGGAAGAATTGCTTCGATATACGAGTTATTATTCAAAGAACAAATTAAGTTTGTATTGTTGTATAGGCTTCACTGTATTTGTAGCAATTGTTAATACTTACTAACTTAGCTCAGTATGTTTTGGTTGAAAAAGTTATTATTAGTAGCGGTTTTCGTTTCGTTGTGTTGATACGTTGTAAACACGCATATTAAAGTCAAAGTTGTCCGTTGTAATGAAATAATATCAGAATCTCTAACAATAATGAAAATAGATAAATGAATTAAACAAAAAAATAAATAAATAAAAAATGAATGAGATAAAACGATAATTTAAATAAATAATTATGGATTATTAAAAATTAAAAAATAAACAAACAAAAAAAATAAATGAATAAATAAATAAAGATAAATAAAGATAATTAAAACATTATGTTCTTCTCGAATAATCTTATTTAAGAAAATTGGATAAAATATTAACAAAGTAAGTAAAAGGCATACGTAAGTGAATTAATTAAGGTTTTGAAAGAGAAAATTTTGTTATAAAAGTTACTACAAATAACTAACTAAAATTGCTAAAAGTCTTCTATGAGTAACAAACTCTGTCAATATTACAGTAGTTTACGTTCAAATGCAATAATGAACAATTTCGAACGATTTTGAAAGAAATTATTAAAATTAAACGAATTCCAACTAAATGAATCACAAACAGCTTCGATGTAAAAAAAAAACAAAAAAATAAAAAATAAATAAAAAAAACTTTAAATAATTAAACCCACAAACTAAGTTAATTCGTAATAAATGCTGTCGTAATAACAAAATGATACGAGTTTGTGAGCTTCCGCGTTCCTTCTTTACCTCAAAATATTTTTATTTCTTAACAAAAGAGAGAGATTTCCTAGTCATCTAAAATAAAGTCCAAACAAAACTATATATATATTTTTCACAATGGATTTTATATTTCCATTTATTGCTTGTTTTTTTTTATAATTTAAGCACAAATATGGGAAAAAACCCATAATTCAAACCCATAATTCTCTCCCTGAAAGCCTTGAAAATGATTTATTTTATCATTTATATCTAGAAATATATGATCAGATATCTCTTACGATTACATATTTGTGATCAATTGAGAGATTCTGAGAATTAGAAATAAATTAGAAAAAACAAAAAAAAAAAAATTGTTTTGAGATAAATGAGAAAACTTGTTGCCTTGAAAAAGTGCACTTCACTAAGATTTCAGGTTACAACTTGGAATGACATGATGTCTATTGTCTAATATAAAGTAAAAGGGTTTATAACTAAGTAAACACACAAAAACATAGACGAACAATTACGCAGCACAGGCATGCGCTTTTTACCTAATAGCTTCTACCTACGTACGTACATACGTATGTACGTACAGCTTATGTTATGCCTTCTAACGTTTTAATCAAATAAGTCTCATATCGCATACTTCAGTTGTGTTTCATTTCATTAAGGCGCTTTTAACAATATTCCAATCATTCATACAAACAAACGTACATATCGCTTGGTATGTGTATGTTTATGGTGATTTTCCGTACCCTATTACAATACTAACTGAGCCATTATTCAATATAAAAAAAAAAAAAAAAAAACTGTTGAATTTTTAGCCATGACAACATGCTACCCTACTGTGTTTTTTTTCAATTGAGGCTTTTATGATGTAAGGATTGAGAAACGAAAAGGAAATAAAAAATCTTTTAACGGCACAAAGTATTTTAATATACAAGTACAGGCGGCCCCCTATTTACGGATTTTTTATGNAACGAAAAGGAAATAAAAAACCTTTTAACGGCACAAAGTATTTCAATATACAAATACAGGCGGCCCCCTATTTACGGATTTTTTATGCGGGTTTTTTTTCTTGATGAAAATTATTTAAAAAAAATATATATATATATATATAGCGCTAAAAATAAAAACATTATAGTAAAAAATCAAAAAATCAAAAATAATTTTTTTTTTCTTGGACATAATTTTGAGTACAAAATCGTGACTACGATGATTCGCTATTAAAAACGCAAACAACTAGAAAAACATGTTTAAATCTATTTCATGTACATTAGCGTGATTTTCCTGCCGTATGTTTATAAATTTTATGGTATCTCCGACCTACATTTCTAAGCGCCTGTGGAAGTTCTAAAATACTCGCTAGGGTAAGTATTCTCTCCTTGAAGCTTTTTGTTTTCTTTGCTTTGAATCTTAAATACTGACGTCGTCAAATGAATACGTAAAAATTGGAGAGTATTTTATTATAATTTCTCTAGAGAATATGATAGTTGCCTGATCGGTTAACTGAATTTCTATGGATGGATGTTATAAAGTAATAATAAGTTTCCGCCATTTTCTATTGATAATCAGGTGGCTGTAACGATTGGAATTGACGGTTGGTCATTTTCAAAAGAAAGCTAAAAAAATTAATGTGATCCGCCTACTAACACGCCTACAATAAATTGAAATTTATGGCATCCTCTGAAAAGAATCACAAGTTTGTTTTCATGCTGTCAATGATTTTCTCCTGTTCATTAGGATCGATTGGTTAAAAGATCGTTTAAAAAAAGGGCTCCGTTGGGCTTACTATTCACTGAAAAATTTCAAGTGTTCTTAACCTTCTCAAAATGAAACACCTTATTACGTTTAATCTCTAAATCCTAGGTTAATCTTTATTGAATAATTGTTTTCTAAGTAAGTTTTATATAACCCAGATCGTTAGTGTCCTTTCGTTGAGTCTTCCGTTTATCTCTCGAAATCTTCGTCTATAGGGCTCCTGTCCCTAATTTCTAAACGGATTAACTCGAACACAAAATTCTATTTTTGTGTCTCATCGTATTGATGGTTGCTTATCAAAAAGAGGAAAGGAAATCGACATATTTTTCTAACGTAACCTAATCCGCCGGTTTGGTGTTGCCAATCGATCAAGTTCTTATTCGATATCAGGTGAGCTGATCAGAATTTCCCCCTATTCTGACTTACTCATTACTAACCTAAAGTAAGAAAACTTAAGAGGGGACCGTGTTGGACCAAAACAAGTATCCGACTTTGGTCCTCATTTATTTTAGAAGCAAGTTCACTACAGAACAAATGTTTTTTAAGCAAATTTCATATTACAATAAATTATCGCCATTTATCAGCTATTGGAAGATGCTTTCCTTTTTACTTTTCTATTGCAATTAATTAAAAAATCCTTTAAAACATAGTTATTCTTGATCGGAATAAAACTTTTCATCTATGTACTCAGTTCTTGGTGAAGAGAAGATCCTAAGAACTCAGATAAAAAACTTTCTATAACAACATAGTTGGATTCTATCGAACATATATGCAACAGAGGGAACGTTTCTTGGATTTGTTTCCTAGAACGTTGAACAAGCAGAGAACTTCATTAAGTGCTTTACTTGGTATCGAAGGAGGTATTGGAACGTTTCTTTTCTTTCGCTTATTTTTACTTAAAATAGTTCAAAAACAAAGCTGATTATATTTAGTGAACCGATCAATAAAATGTTTCGAAAAATCTTGAAAGTTTTTCAGTATTTTTATTTTAAATATCGATGTAAAACTGAGGTTTAAAAAAGTTTCAAATATAGATTAAAATACGTTAAGAAATTAAACGCTATCGGCCTACTGACCCGCCTACACAAAAATGACAGAACCCCAAAATAAATTTCTAGTAACACTTTTTTGCAAAACTTTCTTTTGAAAATATTCACGTTATTATGCTATAAAAATTCTTTGCGTGTTATTGGAATATGTAGTAATTTAGACTTTTATATTGAAAAAATAAAAAAAAAAACAGAAATAAAAATAAAACTATAAATATTAAAGCTTTCATGTTTAATCGATACGAATGTTAATATATTTAAAAAGTGGAAGGATGTCAATGAAGTTAAAATAAACTGGTGACTAAAAGCTCTTCGCCACCCTAATAAAGTTTATACGGTATGTAATTATTGTGAGGACTTTTTTTTTTTTTTTAATTATATATCAAAGTTATTTTACTACTTCCTTGTATTATTATTATTTCATTTTATTCGCTATATTATTATTAGTCCGTCGAAATACAAAAAATATTTGAACAACTGTTAGGGGTAAAAGATTTGTCAGGCAAACTTAACTGGTTAAGTTAAGGTTTTTGTTTTCTTGCCGTAGCGAGTATTTTTCTTCACCTATTTTAGTTATAAAATAATAAAACTTAGAATTTGTTGTTGCGAAATAAATATTTGGTTTTTCATAAGAACCTCTACATGGCAAAGGATACGAAAAGTAAACGTAATAAACCTTAAGTCGATGCAGTAGATGAAGGCGTCAGATTAATATTTCAATTCAACTTTCATTAAAAAATGTTAAAAACTAAATTTTCTTCCAAGCA
>KK351068.1:1136128-1160109 GCA_000671755.1 Glossina brevipalpis | reverse complement strand
CACAAACTGAATATTTCCTATACCACACATGGTGTAGGGTACACAGTCATATTATTTTCTTGACTCTCATCATCCCTCTATCATAGCTAAATAACTTATTAAATGTGGGCGTGACATTTGCTGATCCAGACCATTTTCAAACCAAACATTATTGAAAGTCAGCTTTAGGTTAATATCTACAGTAGACTAAAGGGTGCGATTGCAACTCGCGTCCCTGACAATTACATAAATTGTTGCTCCTAATCTTTCGATAAGTATTTTTGATCAGAAAGTATATCAATATTTCTGGTGTAGGTTACGGGCAGTATTTTGTACAAAAAAAAATATATTCGTCCACTAATCTATTCCTAGTATTGGACTAACTCCGAAATTCTCGCATATCGCGCGATCAACTAACGCGATTGCCTGTTTTTGAAACTCGTTCTTGCCTTTGCAACAAAAATTGGCTCTATTACACCCGTCTTTATCAGTGTCCCCCTTCAAGACCAAAGTACACGAAGAGTCTTTATTACGTCTTTCTTTGTCCTTTTAATATGGCCTATATCGCAATGGATATTCTCTATAGGTATAAAAACACGATGACTGTCAGAAAGAAATGTCGAGATACGGGTAGAGTTTTGGTGGGAAGGCTTGGCTTGGGAAAGGTACATACGACATATTTTATAACGGACATATATCGTATCTTTTTTGTTTTTTGGAATTATTTTTTTTTGTTTTCATAAATCACAAGTCAGTTTTTCTTAAATGATAGTCTGATTTAGACCGATAATGATTATATTTAATGATAAAAAATTTTTTTCTACCTTTGAACACAAAAACATATATAAAACTAAACAAACCTTTGATAATTTATATCAATAAAATTAATAATTCAGAAAACTTGATTGCAAAAGGTAAACAAAATACAAAAAATAGTTCAAGTATCGCGTATACTATATAGGGTTTAGAGGAGTTACCTGCATTTTCAATAGAGAGACAAAAACTACTTAACAATAATAACTTGAATAAAATAAATATTTACTTTTAGCTTTAAAAAAGCATTGAATTTATTATCATGAAAAATATCTATAAACAATTTTATTTATTTGTTTAGACTTTAGGCCGTAAAAAGTCTATATTAGTTTAACTTATGTTACGTTTTTATTGTTTGTATTACTTTAAGCATATAACACTTTATATAAGCATCAATATTTTATTGCATAACTATAATATTAATATGTAAATAGTGAGATACTCAAGTCATACTTTAGGTAATATATAGATAACGCATCCGGAAAAATGACGCTTAATGCAGCGCCGTCGAGAAGTTGTTTTAATATTGTCGAGAAAAGGATGTAAAATCGATTTCAATATTCTACACAAAAATTGGTTAAACCAATGTACATATATATACATATATATTTATATATATAAACCTAAATGATGAAGTATTTGAGTATATAACACATCACTCAATAAGTTCGTTCGATCATTAATTTTTTTCTGCCATTTTGCATTGCTGTGGTCGACTTGCGTTGCGGTGCATGATTTTCTGTCTTCATGTTATATACTGCTTCATGTATACTATTATACACTGCTTAATACTGTTTTATACTATTGGTCCTTTTTCCTTTTCCAATATAGTACTCGTATATTACATCCTACACATTCCAATAGGTGGACACCATAAATCTCCGGCGGAATTTTGCGTTTGCTTTGGATGATTTTCGCTAGTTTCTGTTCACTCAGCTAGTCAGCTTTCGTAGTCACCAATTTGATTCTGGATGATTGACTTTGTTATGATAAATCCAGGTTTCACATCCAGTGTCACATAACGTATGAATTATTCTTTTTATTTCGTCTAACCAATTCCAAACTAATCTCTAAGTCAAAACGTTGTAATAACTATTTCGGACAGAGGTTTTTCATCAACAAATCTTCAGGCAAAATAATAAATACACTGACTTTTAGCTGTCAGCTGTCTTAAGCAATTTTACTCACCGATCTGCCAAAATGATTTTATGCACTTCTTTTATATTTCCTACAACAACTGACAAAATCCGGCGACCACAAGTTCGAGCATTATTCGTGTCCGTAGCATATCGTTCAAAGCCAACAAGCCATCGAAAAATTTTTGGTTTCAATATAGTAGGATAGTTATAACATTTCTTTCGATTCTTGATTGGTATTTTTCCCTTTAAAAAGATACGCGAAATTCAGATTCCCCCAATGTTTTGAAAATTGCAAAAGTAGCGCCACTAAAACATGTGTCACTTGGAAACTAATGGCTTAAATGTCATGAAATTTCGATACTTTTCGTTTGAAAGTCGGTACTATACAAAAATATGGTTTTATCAACAGTGGTGATATTTATGTGTCATCCTATGAACTTATTGAGTGATGTATTATATGCAGGAAAGCTTTGCAAATATTTGAAAATTTCCTACGGTTAGCGTTATGTTTTATTTAAAGCGTGTGATACGAATTCATCTTAAATCTAAAGTTAACAGGTTACTTACTGTAAAGAGAACCAAATTCGAAGCGAGATTAAGGCTTTTTTCGTTAGTTACACATGAAGTTTTAGGTTCGATCTCTCTCGTTTTCAAACGCGTCTACGGAGCGACTGACCGACCAATTCCAAGAGCTCCTTCGAAATCAGAATTTTCGCAACCGAATTTCACGAACATTTTCGATACAAATGATTGCGATTTTTGCCGGAAAGACCAACATATCGGAGCACATCTTTTTGAGATATTAAGTTTTTTTTCGAAAACTTTTTTGCGAAATTGGAAAAGTGAAATCTATTGTAAATACTCGCGTTTTTCTTCAATGTTTAAAAAGTATTCAATCTGTTCGCGGGTAATGGATTTCGTGGAACACTTTCCAAAATTGTGGCCACGAATTTTAGTTTTGTGTCTTATTGTATGTTATATCATATGCTCGATATAACCACTCGTTTACGGCTTGTGTCAGAATTTTCATACATCTCCGGGGAACCAACACATATACTGCATGAAATTAAAAACGTTGTGGAAAAGAAATTTTTCTATTCCTTGTTTGCTAATTGTGCGAAAACCAATAGACCGATTCTGCTCATCTACACTATAGGAAAAGTTTATTCTAAGCCAAACATGAAAATGATAATTATGGTTTCAAGCGATGGATATGGGGACAGATATAGCTAAACTCCATTCGTTCCATATAGTTTGTTGGATTTGAAATACATTTTCGCAAGCATTATGAAAATTTAATATCACTCCTAGGGATTGATAATGAAATTTTCAAACTTCACATCACATTAAATGTCATGAACATGCTAGCTGCTATTGAATATTAATAAATTCGATACATGCCGAATATAATTTTATTATTGGTTTTGAAAAAGATATTTTTTATTAATTCGTTTTTTATTTATTTCAAATCGCTACTTATTATTATTATTAATGATTGAATGCAAAGTATATTAAATTTGTGGAACGTATGCAACAACCAGAATAGCTTGAGATGGACTTATCTTTTATCGTACCGACCAATTCAGAATCGTTATCTAAGCTGAAATAAGCTTATCTTCCGTTCTATCTATCCATCTATGACATGGGTCTTATGTTGGTCCAAGTATGTTGTGTCTTCAATCTCAAATTTTAAATATATTTTTGCGGAATATGTAACATCGGCGTTCTTTGGCATAAAAGCGAAAACTATTCAGAATGGATTGAATTGACAAAAATTTCATTCTTAATATTTTATAATGAAAGTAAATGAAGAATAATAGAATCTTTTGTTTAATCTTTTGAATTTTGTGATAAAAATTGAAAAAAAGAAAGTGATTTGACATATAAACTTGCTGTAGTTAGCTTGGACTTCCTAAGTATGCTTTTAGGAGCCCTTCTTATGGAACCCTTAGGGCAACAAGTTACAATTTTAGTTATTTTATCGCACGAGGTTACATGAAGAATTACTGAAATAGTTTAGGGTATTTAATGGCAGCCTTGCTTAACTAGAACATTTTAACGTATTTTTGTTTTTGCACATTTTTTGATTTTTTTAAAGTTTCAATTATTCTGAGTTTGAGGCACAACTTTGTGTTAAATTGTGTAAGATGACCTTGATTAGTCCGAACAATATGTGTACAGGCATAGAAGTTAATCGTACAGGCAGCCTACAAATGCAACTGTGTGTTGCCATTTAATTAACTACATATTCTACCGCACTTGTCTGCTCTTAATGATTTCACTAAAATTGACATTTTTAACTCGCCGCACCTTCAAAAAAATAAAAAATAAAAAAAAATAAAATTCGCGCACACAGTCACTGATTATCGTATAATGCATGAACATATATCGCACATCCATTGTATGCATTGTGTGTGTGTGTACATGTTTTTGCTTTCAACTCATTCAACTGACGTCATATCATGAAGAATAATAAATGAAATGTTGACGAAATCTCATACAAAATATTAAGAATTTTTTTTTAAAGCCACAGCAACTTAAAATGTTATCCAAAACGAAAAATATCTTGAATATTTTCATATTAATGTTGTTGCCCAATAGACACGTTTCAATAGTAATAAGATATAGAAGTGAATTTTGTTTTCTTTTTTGTTCCGAAATTCATTCGAGTTGAGTTTCTCGTAAATCAATGAAAATGTAAAGCAAAAAAAAAAAAAAAAAAAAAAAAAAAAAAAGAAAGAAAAAAAAAATCCATCCAATCTCCTTTGTATCGTAGAACTTTATTGTAAATTCACATCAGAAGACGAATGTCATGATGTTTGATGTAAACGTGAAATGATGTCATGACATCATCGTGCCATTAGAGGAAGAGGAAGAAATGAAAGTTTTTTTTTTTATAAGTAGCTTTATATATATGTCTCAGGGGTCCTATTAAGTTGAAATATTTTTCAACAAGCCTTCCCGATTTTATGATTTAACATTTTTGTGGCCTTAAAAATTTCTTTATTAAAAATAGATAGAATTAACGCAAAAAAAAAAGTCACAAAGCAGTTAACAATTTTTTATATCGACCATTGAAGGTGAAGGGTATATTTAATTTTGTCATTTGATTTGTAACTCTAGCGAGATGAAACTTCGGAGACCCCATAAAATATATATATTCTTGATTAGCATCAAATTGAGAATCGATTTAAGCATATCCGTCTGTCCGTCTGTCTGCGTAATGTCTGTGTTAAACATTCTTCTGGTCGCAAAAATGAAGGTGTTGTCTTCAAATTTGGTAAAAACATTGGAAATTCTTTCATTGCCACTCGTACTTATGACAATTTAGTTTTTCACCCGTTTTTAAGATAAGGGTAGTGGGTATAAAAGATTCGGCACAGCCGAAATATAAGTTTTTTACTTCTTATTTTTTATAAAATTTCACTGAAACTTAGTTTTGAGTTAAAAGAAAATCCGTAATTTTTATTACATATCATCCGCATTTTTTGTGTTTATAGCAAAAGATAAGGAAACGGGAAGAAAGTTTGGACGGATGAAGGGATGCCTTCTATACATTTATGCGAGATGGTAATAAGGAAAAATGAACGCTAGATGGTAATAAGGAAGAATGAACGGATGGAGAGACGTACTCTACGTTTGTAGGCAAGATGTTAATAGGTAGGAAGTTTAGCAAGGGAAGATATATGAAAGAATATCGTCTATACATGTAAGCAAGGTGATAGGAAGCAAGAATGTAGGGATGTGGGGATGCCCTCCATGCATGTAGGCAAGATAATAGTAAAGAAGAGAGGGAGGGATGTAGAAAGGATTATAGATAAAAAGTAAATAGAGTTGTGAACGTTCTATTCGAAATCGGAAACATCTAGAAAGTTTAGAAAGCCAACTGCAACTAGATTGAATACAAACATGACTGGCGTGATTAAAGAATAAGAAATTGCCGCAATATATTGTAAGGTATACCGATAACTCCAGAAAAATAAGCTACAAAGAAACTTGAATAATTATTCTGGACTACCGCATTGTCTAGTAGATCAGAGTTGCGGCTGCAAAGTCGCGGGTTCATACCTCGCAATGGTGAACCATCCTTTAATGACTGGCGTATGGTCATAGCTATGTTGGAACTTGATCGGGAAAGGCATATTACTTGCCGAATGGGCAGACATTTCCTGTCACCCTCCTTTTCACTTTCTTTCTTGTTTCTTGATTATCACTTTCTACACGTGTAGAGGACGTCCTATGAGCGACAAGTCCTATTAAAAAAAGAAAAAACAAAGACTTGATTGGTGGAGGACAACTTTCTACGTCCGTAGGATGCTCGCCAGTGCCTACAAGTTGAGAACACTTCCACCTTCTTACCTCTTGTACTTAAAAACATTTGAACACTTTCCTGTACGCGGCCGAAAGTCTCTAAGCAAACTTTGGAAATTTCCGCCCACTCATACCAATTGTACACTAATCTTGCCCGATAAAAATGTAGTTAACATGATGCGGATATAATGTAATTAAATAAAAAACGAATAACTGGTCATATACAAATAATGTAGCAGACGAGTGCACTGATTGGTCAACGGAAAACTACACGTATTATAAACTAAAGTTAAGCGCGTGAATCTTTTTTTGTATAAACTTCCCTAAGAAATGTTCTGAATTCGACAATGACTTATTAACTGAAACTTAAGAACATATTAAATAAGCAGTAGAAAATTATAATAAAAAAAAAGAAAACGTAAAAAATAAGCAACGAGTATGAAAAAACCACTAACTGTTGATGTGTAATCCACATTAAACATTAGATCTAACTGTTAATAACCATCTTTTTTAAGTATTTCATACAGCAAATGTACATTTGTAAATGCAAATATATATATATAAATATATATATATATATATATATATATATATAGATGTATACATAAACATTTGGTAACTTTACCAAGCCATATATATAAAACACAGATAGTTAGTTAATAAAAGAGTCTACGGTTTAATGAATATTTCCTGAATATACACTGAAGCGTTAAGAAATATTTCTTTTATTATTTCATTCACAACAAGTTGGAATGTTAGTTCAATCACTATGGGTGTGACTTCAGAAATGTTCTTCAGTAAAGTGCATCTTTGATTAATATGTGTTCGGAGGAAAGGGTTTAGTCTTAAATATCCGCTCGTCTTACTTTTCCAGAGTCATGTTCTGAAACGATTTAAACTTGCTTGTCTGTCTGTCTGTCTGTGTGTCTGTGTGTATGATGTCTGTTAAAGCATTTTTAAGTTCAAACTACAGATAACAATTTTTTGAGATATATCGATGAAATTTGATCCGCTGGTGTTTTCTGATCCAAGAAAGAGCGTTATTGAAAGGATCTGCCCTTGTCTCTCTCTCTCTCTCTTACCTCTTCACATCATTTAATGCCTTATTTAGCAGTTTTCAGAATTTTTCTTCACAGAAAGTCGTGTGTAATAGTATTTTTGTCGTATTAAATTGATTTGAAAATTTTGAATCGGATGGACCAATTTTTTGAATCCTCTTTTTGTGACCGTTCCTACATAAAGTAAGTCTTTGTAAAGGGGCAAACACATATAACTTTGAATATTTTATGATGAAAATTTGTTTATAATAGTAATTTCAAATAAAAATGAATTGCTGCAATCGTTGGATCCCGTAGGTCAGGATTCAGGATTTGATCCCTTAAGAAGGTTCTTATGAAAAGTAAGACTTTATACGACAAAAAAAATTCGCTCTTTAATATTTCATGGTGAAAATTAATCCGCAAAATTTAATTGCACTAAACTTGGACCAAATAAATCTATTTTTTGGGACCAACTACACATTAAAGGGTTCTCGTAACGAATAAGCCTTTATTCGGCAACAAAGTTTAATTTTTCGCATTTTAGGATAAAATAGTTGAAGAATAGAAAGAGCTTTGACTGAAATATTAAATTTCCTAAATTTGGGCCACATCAGTTCATGGTTGGCGTCCTTTTCTCTAAAAGGAGTCTCCTGAAAAACATACATTTTTATATATTTATACTTAATTATAGTTTTTTCTATTTTTTCCAGAAAATTATTCAAAGATGACTTTAAAGAAAGTATTATAGCGTATTGAATGGTCGACTTTACTTCACTCTAATGTTTTTACTTGAGTTTCTTCAAAGAAAATTTGTAAGGAATAACATTGTGTTGGAATTTTTTTTTTTTTTTTTTCAAAAAGTCTGACGAAAGCAATAATTGGCTTAGATCGAATTTTGATTATCTAACAAGTGAAGCAAATACAAGTGAACTTTCTATTAATATTAAGCGAGCTAGTTAGTTAAGTGCAAGTAGTAGTTTTGTAGGCTACTTTTGCGTTGTTCCCCGGCTTATTTTTCTCTTTATTTTCAACATACTTAGTGGTAAAGTTAACTAATCTGACAAATGAAAATCGTCAAATTAGATTGGTCTCTCTATAAATCTTAGAATTTTTGAAAGGAGATATTGTCTATAGTACACATAACACGTAAAATGGTGCAACTTTCGTTCTTGAATATAAGAAAAAAAAAACATAAAAATAGATCTTATTTCTTGAAGCGAAAAAAGAAAAAAAAAAAGTAAAAATTATCTGCTGAAATACTTTAATTAACGTTGATTGTATTCAAAGTAGAGCAAGAATTTTTTTTATATGTCACAACAACAACAATCTAAGAGTGAGAGTGACGATGTCCGTTGACAATTATATGCATATAGAATTTTAGAACAAGAGAAATAAAGTAAAACCTATGAAGAAACTAAGCCAGGTTACACGTACGACTAGGTATGTAAACAAACGCTGCAGTAAACCACTTATATGCTTTAAGGAAATATGAGTCGGGCAGCAGTAAGAATGTAAATGAAAACAAAAATAAAAACAAAAAGAAAAAAAGAAAAAAAAAGAAAACATAAACATAAACAAAAACAAAAACAGTAAAAGAAACAGAAATGGAAAAATGAATTCATTTGAAGTCGAACTTGTTTATACCTATCGTTTATACCTTGTGCTTGGTTTGTTCGCAAGTAAAAATATTGCCCTGAATCAACTTAAAAGAGTGTAAAGATTTACGTATTAACGATCTTCAAATTTCTTTCTTTTCCTAAAAACTTATCAGAAGGAATTCTTCACAAAACAAAAAAGTCTCGAAGTTCTTAAGAATCTATGAGTCCCAGAGAGGGGTATAAATTAATGAAAAAAAGATTTGTAAAATTTTCTTTTTTTCGAAATTATTTTCTTAGTTTTTTTTAGCATTACCACCCTGCCGTTTAGATGTGTTGGAAATGCTTTAGTTGTACGAAAATCTATTTAAAGAGTTTTTGCAAAAATACCAACTAATTAGACACAAAATGTTTTCATACTTTTTGACTTTGTTTTCGTTATATGAATGCTTTTAAGGTTTTATTCTTATTTGGAAATCTTATGTATTTGAGCATAATTAGAGAATTATGGGTGTATTATATAACACAACTATTCTAAGCGACTTGAAAAGTTTACGTGAGTAACTCGTTAGTTGTAGTACTTTTCTAGCTCTTTTCGGAAGAAATTTATGAGAGATTTATAATTGATTGAGAAGATCTTCATTACGCGTTCAAAAAGAATCCATACTTATATGAAAAAAAAAGCGTGACAGTTGGGCAAACACGATATTTAAATACTCTACATCATTTCGCGTAATAGAAAAGTTTATCTTCATTTCTTATAAAATCCCTTTCCCAAGGGAATATTTACCTCTCATAGAAACTCTAGAAAGGGGGGAGGGGGGTGGGGGACAACAAGATCATGCTGAACATTTAGCAAAATTAATTTTATTATGAATGATTCTACTATTGTTCATTTGTCATAATTATAATCAGTCAATCATAAGTCATAAAGTACTAAAAATAATGGTTTATCGCTATATGAAGCCTTAGATTTAATGAACCTCTTTATATAGGTTATGATCCACTTACGTGGTTCAAATACAGTTAACTTTCTTGTCAAATTATTATTATGGAGTAGTTTTCATGATAAAATATTAAAGATTTAAACTTTATTCTGTAATCAGGTTTACTTTTCATAAGAATGGTTGCAAAGAAAAGTGGTTCCAAAAATTAACCTATCCAAATCAAATTTTCTAACGTATATTTTATATGACAGAATATTATTTTCTGCTGTTTTTTGCTAAGAAATAATAAAGATTTTAATTCTTTTTTCTTTCATATAAATATATTTCTCTAATGGGACGTTATATGGAGGATGGTCGTAAAAGTAAAATCTCGTTCTTAAAAGCATTCCTGTTTGATTCAAAACATATCTGTGTACAAAATTTAGTTAAAAATTTTTCAAAAATTGGCGATCTGTAGCTTGAACGCAAAGCGACATGACCAGACTTCAGACGGACAGACAGAGGGACAGGGATAGACAGGTAGAATTAAATGGATTCAGAAAATTATTCTGAATTGACCGACTTAGTAAAATAAGTCTTTCTAGATTCAGAAAATTATTCTGAATTGACCGACTTAATTATATAAGTCTTTCTGGCTGTTGCATATACATACGCAAATTTAATATACCCCACCCCACAAGTGATGTAAAGTATACTATCGACGCTCTTAAATAATGTGTGTGAGTGCAAAGTAAGCAAAAAAAAATAAATTACTAAAATATTTAATTAAGCACAATACAACTGAGAGAGTAACAAACGAAGTAATGTATAATGAAAAGTAAATATCGCTTATTAAAGCAGTTTTATTGGAAGTCTATATTAATTTTTATATCCACTACAAGAGGATAAAGTAATGTTCGTGTACCACTTGTTATAGCTACAAGTACATTTTGATTTCAGCATGAAGTACATATGTGCGTTAATAGCACTTCTCAGCACCTAAAAGTAACCCTTAATGTGAGATGAAGTTCAGAGAGTGAATGTCAATGAAACAAACAATTTCTGAAGTATGCAAAGAAGATCGTCATTATTCTATTCTCGTGACCCTGATTAATTCTCACATTTGTTTACATTAATGTTAAGTGATGAGTATTTATAGTTGAGTTTTCGTGTTTAATAATAGGACCGTGTCTGTTGCAAGCAGTATAAATGATACAAACTCTCCTCGGTTTTCCTTGTTTACTTCCACCTTTAGTATCTTAAAGGAAGAGGGGTGGTAATGTATACTAGATTTATCAAGTGCTTGTAAAGCATTTTAATACGAAAATATATTAAGCCCATGTTAAGTCAAACAACGTAGAAGAGCGATAAAGAAAAATTTAATAGGATTCATGGTATTCTAAACGCTGCTTTGAATACCTATTAGTAAATTCAATAGACTCTTGGATGTAACTCAATCGATTCTTCTGCACACACAGCCTTAACTAGAAGTTAAATTATTTTCTATTCACAAATGTGTAATTGTTAGCAAATATTGTGATTTAATTCTCTGTTCTGTCAGTTAATAAATAATTAGAAGAGAACTTATAGTTAATTTGAACTGCAAGGTTACTAACAAATGGATTTTTTAACTGGCACTCTTAACTAGAAGTTGAATTGTTTTTTTTTTGTTCATAAATATATGTTTGCCTAATTATTAATAAGATTACTTTGATTGAGTTTTTATTTATTTTGAATGATTTTTTTACCCCTTATGAATTTCTTTACTTTATTTTCTTAACTTTGAAGTTATGTTTATTAACCGTGTTCTTTAATTGCTCTGCCAGTTGATAAATAACTGAGAAAAATCTTGCAATGAAATTAAAATATCATCTAAGACCGTTTAAAATACGTAAATCTAAGCTAAAACTTTACTAACAAATGGGTTCTTTAACTAGCTTAACTTAACTAGAAGTTAAATTATTTGCTTTTCATAATAATATATATTTTGTTAATTGCTAGTTAGACTATTGCTCTTACATATTCTGTTTGACTTTTTTTGTCTGTTATAAATGTATTCTCAAAATTTTTTTGATATTTTTGTTATTATTATTATTGTTTATTAACTATATGATTGTTCTTATTAGCTGTTCTCTTTTATATGTTCTGCCAATTAGTAGCTAACTAGAAGAAAGTCTAAAATTTAACTATCAGTTAAAGTGTAACTAAATATCTCGTGGGGTTTAAGTTTTGTTTAACTTTCCATTTTAGTTTTATTGTCGTGAAAAAGATTTGTTTTTAACTGAAAGTTAAATTTATATAAAATTCCGTTTAAATGTTTGTCGAAAGTTAAATTCAACTTTCTTTTTTTTTTCAATTTCTTCTTCTTTCTTTCTTTTAACTTCAATTTCTTATTGAAAATTAACCTAAATTTTGCTAAACTCAGCTGAATTTCTATTATAACTGAAAGAATATAAATTTTATATAATTTTTAAGGTTATGTATATAATGTCTCTTTATATAATTTGTAACATTTTTAAACTTGACTTCTGTGGATTAGAAATATTTGTTCAATTTAATGTATCATCAGTGCTGGATGAGTAATTTTTGGCTAATATCTATACTTTGATCTTTTAAATTACGTGAACATATGATTTATTCATACAAAATATGACAAAGCAAACGTGTCTTCCGTTCAATTTAGACAATGATTTTAACCTAAAATGAAACCATTTTTCTATTAATTTGTAAAAGCATTTAATCTGGTTTTATAAGAAAAAAAAAAAAACAAAAAATGCTTGAAAATATTTTCAGTGTATAAATGAAATCATTGTTACGAATAAGTCAGATCGAGAGAATTAAATCAGTGAAATAGATTGCAATAGTGTTATAAGCATGTGTACCTGAACACATTTTCAAGTTATTGAAAATATATAACTAAAGTTTAAAAATTTATCTTATTAAACGTAAGTAGTCATTAGTTTACTGTTGTAGTGGGCAGTAAGAAATATTTCGAGCGGAAGAAGTGTAAAAATTATAATAAATAACAAAAAGAAAAAAGGAATTTAAAATTCAAAAGTAAAAATTAACAAATAAATATTAAAAAATGAAATAAAAATGTAAAAAAAAAATAAACTTTATTTTAATGCATGTGGACAAAAAGCTTATTATGTGTAAGCAAATATTGTCAAATAAACTATTCAGATAAATGTAAACATTGTATTCGAAGCCAAGCCTCTAGATGTATTCCTATAAACTATGCACACAATATTTGCAAACAAAGCTGTATGCTTCAGAGAGTAAGAGCAAAGAAAAAAATGGTGACTAATTTAAAATAAATAAGAAAAATTTATACACGACTCAGGTCGAATATTTTACAGCAATCACCGGCTTTTTGTGAATTTTTAAAATTTTTCTTGATCATAGGTTTTAGTGGTCCTTCTATTAACATTTGTAATAAGTTTTGAACGAGATGTAAGGAAAATTATTATAAAGAAATTTCCTTTTTTTTTAAGTTCTTCTCTAACTCAAAGCTGTTACAAGTGAATCACTTCCCTTTTCACTCAAGACACGTTTGTCAAATTCCAGGATTATACCGTAGTTTCCATAATTTTGGATATTGTTTTATATGTTTTACTCACAATCTTAGACTAATCGGCAAATTTTTATCTGATTTTCGTATGACTAAATATTGATAGAATTAGTAGCTTTATTACTCAATAAGTTTGCAGGAAGGCATACAGATGTCGCCACTATTGATTAATTCATATGATTTTGAAATAGTATCACCTTTCAAAATTTCATGACGTTCAAAATTTCATGACGTCGTAACGTTGGATGAACTGTTAAGAAGCGTCTCTAGCAAGTCAGTACACGTGGGTGCAAATCTCATTGCGCTAGAGTTTTTTTCATAAAAAATGAAAAAAACACCAACAAAGCCGATAGCTTAAGCTGCTGGTGCTCTCATCTCTAGTCTAAGAATTAATTTAGTTTAAAGTATAATAATAAAATAATAACAAAAAAATTCTCATGACATTCCGATTAATAATTTACAAGTTACGATTGCTTATATGACGATACTCTTATAATTTTCAAAGCATTGGAAAAAACCTCAATTTCATGTGTTTGCTTTTTAATAGAAAAAGCTACCATTCAAACCAAGAATTGACTTGAAAAATGTTAGGGCAACTCCACTCCGTTGAAAAAAAAATTTTCGGTGGTTCGCTAACTGTAAATGAGACGCTACGAACACGAATAATGCTAAGCGATCTCGTCTCCTGAATTCGTCAGTTGTTGCAGAGAACATAAAAATGTGCACACAATGCTTTTGGAAGACGGAAGGGTAAAGTAGCGTAAGATAGCTGACACTTTAACGTTTTCAGAAGGCAGTATGCGTACCATTTTGCTTAAACATTCGACTATGAGTAAGCCTTATTCGAAGTGGGTACCGCGTTTGAACAAAGTGAATAAGATGTTAATGATTCAGAGGGCTGTTTAAGCGAAATGAAAAGGATTTCTTCATGCGATATGTGACAAATGGATGAGACAGGGATCCGTCACTGCACTCCAAAATCTAACTGGCAGTCAGTCGAGTAAACAGCAAACGGCGAACATCATCCAAAGAGACGCAAAAGTCGGCTGGGGGATTTATCGCTTCCGTATTTGAGAACGCGCGTTCTTCAGTATTCGACTATCTTGAAAAGGGACAAACTGTTAACATAATATATATATGTACATAGCAGTGTTTAGCAGTACGCGACAATACATAACAATGTTAGGCAGTATATACCAGGGTGTAGCAGTACATACCAATATAAAACAGTATATGGCAGTCTATAGCAGTATAAACACCAAAACAATGCACCGTAATGACCACAACAATTGCAAATTGGCAAAAAAAGTCAGTGATCCTATGAACTTATTGAGTGAACTGTTATATTATATTAGGAGATGGGCATCAAACACGAATAATGTTTGTTTTATGACAACGAAATTAATAAGAAGTTAGGATCATATATTTTTCTATACTGTAATATGGGATTTTTAGTGTAAAGGTTTTATTGAGAAGAGACTTCCATCGCTATAGGGTATACAAACTATTTCCTTAAAATAGAAAGAGAAAACTAGGAAGGAGTATAACGCTTGAATTTCTTGTACTAATATAATATTCTTCAACTGGTATTTCTTTTGCGTATAAATTGTCTTTCTTTTTATTTAATTATTTTTTTTTAATTTCATTGTGATTTTTTTTTTTACAGAATAAACTGCGTCTTTACATTTGATTGTTCATACGTTTATGGAAGAGTTATGTTTTATTTAATTTTATATAGTTGTTTTTAATTTTCGCTTCACTCTCTTCGCTTTATATATTTAACTCACATTAAGATTAGATTTAAAAAGATGTGTTGAACACACATTAACTAGTACTAGAACGAAAAGTTGTTTTTGTTTTTTTTTCTTTCTAATATTAATTTCTCTTAACATGTATGCTTCATTTATAATAATTGCTATCAGATATATAAAAATTATTATTATTCCTAGAGAGATAACTATATTCAAAGTGTGTATAGATTAACTGAAACACTTCAGTCAGTTTACTTTTGAACCGCTGAACAGCCAGACACACAAGCCACATGCTAAAAATAAAATGAGACATAAAATAATTTAAAAAAAAAGAAAAAAAAAAAAAACATTAAAAATAATTTGCTTGTAATTAGTGTAACAATGTATGTCAAACAAATTAAATATAGATTTGATTTTGATTTGGTTTTCAATTCTCACTAAGTGTGTGTATGAATTATGACAATGACAGTAGCTTTTAACATTGACATGTTGTCATTGTAAAACTCAAGTACGCGTTACAATGTAATATTCATTCATTGCTGTGTCTTATTCAAGTTTAAGGAGAGATAAGGACAGAGTTAAATGAGAAAAAGTAAATTAAAAAAGTTATTCCTCCTCCTCAATAGTAACTCGTGTTCTTTAGCGTATAAATGTTTTTCAAAAGTGAAATTTTCTATTACGTATTAGAATAAATTCTTTTTTTTTTTTTTTTTTTATATGAATCGTAGGGAAATAAATCAAAGAGATGTAGCGCATGCCTTAGGAAATTTACGATGAAAGAATGAATGTGTGTTAGTTATTGACCTTGTGAGTGTTTTGCGGCCTTTATGTCAAAAGGAAGGATCGGTATTGATTTATAAGGAAATGTTGAACGATAAGTTTTGTAAAATATTTTACTATAAATTATTTTAAAAAGACCACACATAAGTAGTAGCTTTTATTTTTATTTTCTCGAATTTATTGACGAAAGGTGAAGTATTGAAATAATTTTCTTTTTATTTTTAAATAAATTTCTGGCACTTGATTATACATTTGCTGCGTTAGTTGGAAGTTTTTTAAAAAATATTTTTGCTCTTGCTAAAGAAGCATTTTTTTATAGCACTCCCTTGGCTGGATTCCTACTAATTACTATTTTCTCAACTAAAAAAAAAAAAAGAAAGAAAACATTTCTTGAAATAATCTGTGCCTTAAAAAGAGTACATTATTTCATTTAAAAATAAAAACACGTATCTTTGAAGTGAGTTGTGGTATCTTTGAATTGTAAAGAAGACATGTTCCGATCAAGTACGGAATTAACACAATATCCGACAAGTGACCTTCCAGGCTCTGTCGAAGGACCATTACTTTTTTCATGAAATTTGAGATGACTTTTTGAGAAAGATGATTACATCTGTGTCTATATCATGTCTACATGTCTACATGTGTCTCATCGATAATGCGTCCGATCTCGGTCTTGATCTCACAAAGTGTTTCTGTCTTTTCGCATAAATCCGATATTTCAGAAAACTCCCAAGAAAGAAGTCGCACGGCGGTAAATCGCTCAATCTTGGCGGTCAATTGACATTAGCATTTTGGAGTGGAAATCGATTGTTGTCTGCGCCGTCCACTTGTTGTCCAGATTCATGAGTTTATATGCAATTGAGATCACAAGAAGTCCGTTATCATGTTCCTGTAACGAATGCCGTTCACAGTCACTGTAGTTCGGGCCTTATTTTCAAAAAAACTAGGTCTAGTCATCCCGCCTAATCAAAATCCGCATCAGACATTTGCTCGTTATGGATGTATTTGGTTTTTATGGATGGCGAGAAGATTTTCTAAGTCCACAAATTTAACAATTTTATTTATTTACGAAGCCATTCAGTTGGAAATACACTTCATAGGGGAGAAGATGAGTTCTTTTCAAAAAATTTTTTATCGCTACATAACACTATTTAATTTACTAAGTAAGATTAATAAGTTAAAGAATTTAACATACTTTTCTAGGTTTGGTTTTGCAAATTACTTTAATTTTCGCAAAATAATGAATTTTTCTTAAAATAAAAGTTCGATAATTAATTTTTTTTTTATTTTTCCTTTCATTCTTAGATAAATATCTTCTTCGGCCTCCGCAATATCTCCGAACAAAGCAATCGATAATAAATTAATAAAATATTCAACACCCACTCAATGAGATACCATATATGTAATATGCACAAGAACAACGAGTCTATGAAAGAGATTAGAAATATTAAAGTATATAAAGAAAGAAAGAAAAAAAAATAAAAACTTTTCCATAAATAAAAGATAAAGTTTAACTTCATAAAAATAAATTCATATAAAGAAATTATTAAAAATCTAAAATAAAACTGAATCATAATTGAAACGCGAAAATTTCACTGCAACATTTGATTATTTAATATTGCCTCACATAGAAGCCTTTTATTAAAACGTCAGACAGAAAAAATGACGGAGAAATTGGTGATAGTTTGCTAAGAATATACATAACGTTTTCGTTGGAAATGCTTATTACTTTTGATTGGCAGTCCCGTCTGATCATGTTTACAAAGTTTATTGTATCGTCTTGTAGTGGGCGTCCGTACCGCTGTCTACAAAATCTATTGTACTCGTCCTTTTCTCTAGCCCTTCAAGTTAAGAATTCTTGTGAATTCCATCACCCTCTTTGGTTCGGAGTATCATATTGTGTTTGGTGTTGTGAAGTATTCACCAAACATCTAGTGTCTGATTCTATAGATGGCTTCACATTCGCACCTAATGTGACGTGGGACGTTTCTGCTTGTAATTCGCAAAATCTTTACGAATATGTATCTTAGATACCCATTATTTTTCAATTGCAAGCATTCGCACGGGATATGATAGACGATTTGCGCTGCTATTTCGCAAAATCTTTTTGAATAGATTTCTGCGATATTCATTATTATGGGAGTTGTGATCCGTATAGAAGCAATTGACTTATCGTAGATCGCTCCTTTCTACTTGACGTTGTACTGCATTGTATTTCTCTTTGCTTCCCATTCTGTGCCTATTTTGATACGATGCAAAATCTAATGTTTTCTATAACAAGAATAAATTTTTTCAGTTAATTTTCTAATATGTTAAGCAACTAAACTACGGTCCTTTCTCTTCAAAGTCTTAAACTAAGTATGAACCAAAAATAGTAAGTGCTCGCTTTAATATAACACAAAATTTCGCTGATAGATTGATTCTGATAATTGATTTGGATAAAACATTTTTACAATAAAAACGCCTAATTATTATTACACGCATGGACAATCCATACCGGAACCTAAAAGTTCTATTGTACTCGTCCCTGCCCCTATCCCTTCCGCTTTAGGATTTCAATTATTCCCGCCACCTTGCTAGATCCGGAGGATCATACTGTGTTTGGCGTTAAGAAATGTTCACCGAACATCTGATGTCTGATTCTGGAAATTGTCTCACATTCTCGCAGAATGTAATAGAATGTTTGCGCTGCCGTTTCCCAGAATCTGTAAGAATCGGTATCCGAGAAACCCATGATTTTCAGATGATACCTAAGGGAGTTATGGCCCCTGTGAAAGCTCGCGACCAGTCGCAGATCGTTCTCATGTAGCTTCTGCGATATGCCGTGAGATTTGATAAATCTTTTTACTTGCGGCTGCCCTGCACTATGCTTCTAGTGGTTAGCTGATTTTTTTTATGCCAATTGAGAAACCATCTGAACATCTGCTCACCCACATCGGATGTACCTTGTTGCGTTTGCCCAATTCATTAGATATTATTGTGTTCCCGTGGAAACGCTTCAAAACTATATACCTAATGACTACGTTAAATGAATCGCCCAAACGAATTGAATTGTAGACCTCTTCGGCGAAAGGTTTTTTGCCGATATGACTTTCTACTTTACGAAGTCTTTAAGGGATATATTTGTGCCTTTGACAAACGGATTAATAAATGCATCATTATTGTTTGGCCGTAGTAGTAAAGAAATAAAAATTTTTCATTTGAATGAATTTCAAATATTCAATAATAAATTAAGTCTAATATCGCGTGTGATTGTTTTTTTAAAACAAAAAAAAAAAACGAAAAACAGACTTAAAAAAATGTATGCATTGTACACTTTTGTAATATAATTAAAAAATGGCTAATAGGCTTAATGCAAGTATTATTAGATTAATTAATTAGCTGGCAAAAATAAATAAATAAATAAATAAATAAATAATAACGCAACTAAAAGAAGTAATATTCGGCTTAAATCGCAACTTGTAATCTGTGCTCTCTTGTAATGTCTCGTCCTCTCTTGTATTCTCTTTACTCTCTGTACTCTTTCGTATTCACTCGTACTCTCTCCATATTCGCACAATTCGCTTTGTTCGCCAAAAAAGATCTGTATTTATCTAAATGTGGGCCGTTTCACTAGGGCCATCTCATTATCATTTTTAATCATTTTAATCATTGTCTTCTCAAAGTAATCTTGTGTTCCTTTTTTCTTTTTTCAAAAATCTTTTTGAATCCTAGGATTGGAATGGAGTATATGCTTTGCAAGGCTAGAAATGACACGTATGGTTTGATAATCAAGATACATTCCAATCTTGAGTAAAGCAAAATAATAATTAAATGCATAAACAGTGTTTTAAAATAAAGGAAAATGCCAGTAAAAATATAATTAATTTGCATGAAACATAACAAATGCCGTGATGTGAAAGAAAAACTAATGCCAATAAACTAAATCAAAATTGCAACAAAAAAAACATTTATATATTTATACATATATATATATATATATATACATACATATATATATATATATACATGTGTGTATATAGCAACAGTACCAACTACCACCCAGTGATTTATGCCTTACACTCACTCCATCTATCACTAGCCTATGTCGCTATGTGAATATTTATTTATTTATTATTATTAATTTTTATTTATTTTTTCTTTTACTATTATTTTTCGTCAAAATAAATTCGCGTTTTTCGTACACAAGTTGTACGTACCATCGAAAATGCATGCAATTTTAAGCATAAATTAATTTCATAAAACAAAAACCCGGCAACATTATACACCAATGTAAGTTTTGCTTACCACGCGCCTTTGAATTCATTTAAAAAAGAAAGAAAAAAAGTTTGTAAAAATTGAAAAAAATGGATGCTACGAAATTGTTAAACTCAAAAAATGTATCAGTCGTGAATAAACCGAAATCTTTATTTGAATTATCGGAGGAGATGTCATTATCGATAGCTGCTGCCTCTACACAACCAACATCGCCAATATCACCAACATCGTTTTCAACAACACCGCCATCATCAGCGCCGTTTGCTGTCACGCCTAACACACCTAGGTCTCATACAACTCATACACCGCGAGAAATACCAACGATGTATATATTGGATGCTATCTATGATGACAGCGATAACTACACGAATCAATGTGAGTATAAAAAATTGAATGGAAATTTATTCGTTTTTTTTTTATTTTTTTTTATTTTTTTTTTTAATTTCAAGGCTAATAATTTATATTGAATAATAGAAATTAAAAAATTTTCTTTTCTATTACTATCAGGATTGAAGCCAAAATGTCCGTCTGTCTCTCTACTGAATCATTGTTTAATTTAAACGACGTTTATAACAAATTATGGTCAGATTGTCTGAACGACATTTTAAATCTCATTTTCGAAATGTAATAAGATTAGGAAAACTTTGATGAATTCATTTTAATGCAATGATTAATCCAATTCAGTCTTTTCGCATTCAAAGAGTTTTAACTATAATACTTTAATCAATAATTCCCGATATTAAATAACTTTTTTTTTCTTAAAAATTCTACTATATTCCTTAACGTAGTCTCCTTTATGAGCGTTGTACGAAGACTTTAACTTTTCTCTAACGGTTCGCCGGCTTTTTTTTATCAAATGATTAAATAAACCTAAATAAAAGCTTCAAGTTCCATAATGATCTTGGCATGATCTATTAATTTTGTTCTTTAGAGCATCCTTTGGGAATTTGCATACAGATAATAACTTCGGGAAGCCAGAATTGAGAAATGCAGCAGGTTCGCCAGCAATTCGAACTATATTTCACGCAACTTTGCCAACACTTCGCCTCAGTAATCAAGAAATTTTCCCTACTGCGAGAAAAATCATTGTCAATTTTAAAAACAACTTTCTCATGTCCGAAATTCCATGCAAAATATTGAATATAATCGCTTTTGATATCTTTAGGATATCAGCCATCTGTAGGATAATAAGAATAATTGCTCGCTCTTTTTATTTATACGTGTGACTTCATTATATTGAGTTATTGTAATGAATCTTAATTTATATTATAGAAGTGATTGCTTCAACCCTAAAAATGCAGCGTACATATGAATTAACTAAATTGTGTGACATCAATTGTTCTCACATTCGAACAATATAAGTTGACACTTTTATGACCAAGGTCTAATAGCAACATACAATAAGATTTCCTATGTACTTCGCACAGTTTAATTTGATCAGCATGTTTATAATACAGTTTTGTTACATCTGTGCCTTTATATATGTACCCTACACATCCTGCGCAACTTTACTGATAATGTTCGCTATCATTGGTATCCGTAGTTACGTTTGAATAGGTAATTTCAACGGAGAATGCTTCGAAATTCAGTTTTGTCAATTCTTTTTAAAATAGCGATAGTTCTGTCATTAAGATCAAACCAAAAGCTTGAAAATTCAGGTTTGTCGGTTCCTTGCCAAATAGTCAAAAAACTTCGAAATCGACATTTGGTGATACTTTTGAAAGTAGCGACAGTGCCGTCACTAAAATTGGTGTAATCAACACATTCGACAAGCTTCGAAATTCAGTTTTGTCAGTTCCTTTGTAAATAACGACAGTTCCGTCATTAAAATCACTGTAGTCAAAAAGCTTCGAATTCAAGATTTGTCGATTCTTTTGAAAGTAGCTATAGTCTCGTCACTAAAATCGCTGCAATCAACACAGTGTCAAAACCTTGGAATTCAGATTTTCCGGTCCTTTTGAAAATAGTCATAATTCCGTGATTAAAATCGATGTAGCCATCCCATTGAAAAAGCTTCAAAACTGAGATTTATCGATTCTTTCAAAAATAAGCGATAGTTTCATCACCAAAAACGCTGTGATCAACGAACTCAAAGTTGGGATTTATCGACTCTTTTGAAAATGGCGATAGTTGCGTCACTAAAATCGGTACAATGAACACATTGGAAAAGCGTTGAAATTCAGATTTGTCGTTTCTTTCGAAACTAGCGATAGTTCTATCACTAAAACGACTATAACTCGTAAGTAAAGGGCGCGTGGAAGGCATCGTATCTAGGAACAATATGAATTTTTTGTTTGTGGCGACTTTCAAGCGTCAGTCCCGAAAATTATTGATCAATTTCTTATTTGACTCATTCTCCTACAAAGTCATGCGAATCTTTTAACACAACCTTCAAGATTCGCTATTAACTATAAGCTTTGTTGCGTGAAATAGCTTTATTAGCCATTTAATGATAAAAATAAGTTTATAAATTTAAGTGATAGAGATTTAGGACAATGTGCGCATATTTCTTATCGAGACATATGCAGCGTTTCGTTAAAAGATTCGTGTAAAGATATTATTTTTTTCTAAATTAATTCTCTTTCTTTCTTCAGAATTAAGCAGATCCATGAAGCCGAGATATTAAGATGAGAACTAAGAAAAACACTAATGAGGTATAAAGAACTAAAGCCTAATAATTTTAGAGACAATACGACAGAAAATAAATAAGAAAATTGTGTTCAACTGTGTCGAATCTTTTATACCCACCTCCCATCATCTTGAAAGAAGTTAAAAAGAACTATATCGATAGGTAGGCATGGCAGAATTTTTCTATTGTTATGGAATATCGGAGAAATTTTTATTGTTTAATCTGGAAGTACTGAGCAAAACACCCAGAAAACAGAGATGTTTTAGCTTATTTTATACCGTAGGAGCGTCCTGTAACCGATTTGGCCGATTTTTAATATCAACGTATGTGAAAAAAACTTTTAATGTTTGTGCCTAATTTGAATCGGACAGATAGACAGACAAATGACCCTCCAACGGTGGGTATAAAAACCACTACTAAAGGTTTTAAGTTTCGTTTTTAACTTTCAAATTTTTTTAAAAATATTCTTGGATTAACCAAATAAGGGTTACGTCTTGTTAGCAATTACTTAGTAAATAGAAAATTGCTTTAAAAGCAGAAAAGAACTGCAGAAATTCTCATAGAAGAGAACATTTGAATTGAAAGCAATAAATGAACAACTAAAGTGAATAAGAAATTTAAAGAAAAAAAAGAAATAAAGTTTAAAAAATTTTTTATTCTCGAAAATGTGTTTATGTTAATTATTCATAGTTATAAAAATTTTCATAAATATTCTAGAAGTTTAATGTTTCGTTTTCATTCAAAATTCATTGAGGAAATGAACTGACACGCGTTAGCTTAATAATAACTATAAACAGTTGCTGTTAATATCAATAAATTGAGACGTAAATGCGTTTTGTTGATATCAAATTCCTTTTTTGAAGTTGAAACTAATTAGTATTTGTGGTTTGCTGTCTTTTAATTAACACTTACGCTCGCATATAAATCTGATGTTGAATAATATTTAACCAAAATTGCTAGACCTTGACATTGATTTCGTTGTAATTGATAAAATTCAATAAAAAAAAAAATTATATATTTTTTAAATTAACACATTTTACCAATAAAGAGTAGTTTAATAAAATTATTATCGTTAATAATTACATTACAAAGACGATTTTTCATTTTTAATTTCATGTTTTACTTTTAATGATTTTAAATCAATGTTCAGAGTTATTAATCCACTAAGCGATTATAAGAGGAGAGAAAAG
>KK351068.1:1073789-1103479 GCA_000671755.1 Glossina brevipalpis | reverse complement strand
TTAATATCAGAGCGCGCAGTAGCACCATTATCTGGTTTTTATGAAGTCATTTATTTGCTTTAAAGACCTCAGATATATTGGAACTTCTTCTAGACGAAATTCTTTTTGAATATAATTCCAAACTTTCACAAGCAGTGCGGCATATTTTACAATAATGAAAGACGTGTAAGTCTTCTAATTTGTTACAAGAATGCGACAGAAATTGTTAGTCGAGATAAGTAGTTACCAAGAAAGTTGATTCTGCCTGACCCAGAATCTCATAAGCAGCTTCTATGCTTTCCTTTCTTTTTCAGTTCTATATTTTAAATCGCGAGAACATTCGATCGATAAGACGGTTTTCAAAAAACTTTCAATAATTATTTTTAATCGAAGAAACGTTGATCGCTCAAACTCGCTGAAACTTCCGGCGTAAGTTGTTTGCAATTTATCTTAAATCTTAAAAAATTTTGGGGTCGTTATAAATATAATTTACATTTTTAATAAAAAGAAAAAAACATTTTTTTTGAAAGAAACGACAGAAACTGTCTTGGTTCGTTTAGAAGAAACTTCTCATATATTCGTCTAATTCCTGAGAATAGCTAAAGAAACCAATAGCAGTTCGGAAAAATCAAATGATCTCGTTTATTACCCATTAAAAGTTTACAAATTTTTATCATCTAAAATTTTTCGAGAACATTTTATACGTTTTAAAAAATTCATTATATTATATTTATTATATTTGTTCCCCCTTTTATGATTATATTTATACCTAAAAATATACCGTAAATTAAATTTGAGTACAAAATATATGAAGAGTGACCATCTGAAATAGATTTCTGGCTAAACGAGCTTTTTAAGACGTTCCCTAATACCTTTGAAATCGAAAAGTATATACGATCTACAGTTAAAACAATATAGAGTTAAGAGATCATCAAAAATGAAAATTTAACGGATATACGGATATAGAATTCTTCTTCTTTTTTTTTTTTGACTAACCGTGAAGTAATGTTTTAATTTAGCCTCAATAGTCGTTTTATTTTATTATATGAAAACAAGTGCACACATATGACTTTAAATGGCAATGAACTCGACATGTAGTGGTGTTCTATTCTTCCGTGGCTGAGCATAAAGAAGCTTAAGCAATGCCTCTTTGCTTAATACGATTATACGGCTGCATAGAATTGCAATGAATTGTGTTGCTTATATTTCCTCGTTTTTTTTTTTTTATGCTAACCATTACTGCGTGTTTAGGGATATAATCATTTTGTCAAAACGCTTACAACACCAAGAGAAGAATCTTCAGTCATGCTACAGTGTGAGTGCATATATATATATACATGCGTGTGTGTGTGTGTGCATACACGTATATATACATATATGTATTCCTAAGCAGAATCAAGCTCTACATCGGTTCTAAGTGTATCCCTATGTCCACTTACATAATGATTGTGAAAAACCTCTTCCCGACAGTGAAAATTAAAATATCGACTTTAAAATTCGGTCCATCTACTTTTTGACTGTGAAAGAAAATTTTTTCCTTTAAAACTTTGTAAACATATTGCACGCAGGTTGCCCTTGAAAATGATGCAAATCGGTTAAGGGATGCACCTGCAGTTTAACATAGACTCAGAATGTCTCTGTTTTAAAGGCAAACAAAAAATGGAGTTTTCTACTGCCATTAAAGTACAGTAAATAGAATCATACGGTGACACAAAATATTAAACTATACAATACATGCAAAAAAAAAAATTAAAAGAAATTGTCCGTCCTATGTTATAAAGTAAAAAGCATTTTGGCATTTTTTGATATCTTGATTTTGTTCTTCTTCTTAAAGCTAAACGTGATGGGTATAAAAGATTCAGTCACACCCGTTTAAAATTTTTTTGCTTGTTTTTTTTTTTTTTGACTGAGACAGAAGACTTGAGTCGTATGATTACATCATTCACCTTTTTTCTCAAAAAAAAAAAAAAAAAAAAAAAAAAAAAAAAAAAGAACAGCAATTACTCGATTCGTTCGTTCATTTTAAAGAAAACAAACGCGCTAGCATTCGATAACAAAAACAACTCTATAGTTGGTCTTTTACTATAACGTTTTGTTTTTGACATGATATGAATTTTCATATGTTAAGGTGAAGCGATGCATAACTATTTCTTTCCATTTTTTCAATAAGAATTTCAATGCAAACAGCCACACTCTGAACATTTCGAATGCGTTCATTAATTAATTTAATGATATGCGTTCACATTCTCCTTGTTTTAGACTGCGAATCGCCGGAATCTAATCTAAATCTTTCAACAAGTCTTACATTTTATGCTTCAGCAAAAAAACAATCTACAAATGATCAAACCAATCAAAATGCTCCTGAAAACTCAGTACAAGAGATGTTGACTATGGAGCAGTTTTTCAATAAGGATGATTTTGTGGAAGTTGAATTAATACGTTCACGTTCACCATCACCAAAAAAATTACACTTTCAAAACATACAAAAATTGGCCTATTTAAGACCACCACCACCACCATCGTCAGCGGTAGAGAAGTCGGATATCACTACGGTTAGTCGAAATCGGGCAGAAGACACCGATGCGTCCGAAAATGTCGATTTGAGTCCATTTCCCGAAAATATACTAAAAATTTCGCCATCACCAAGAAAAACATTTATTAAACCTATATGTAATAGTAGGGATAAGATAGCAAATGAACGAATTGGAAATCATCTTGACGAAAATGAAGGTATACGTGTAAAACCGAAATTATCAACGCCATCCATTAGTAGGTTGCCATCAGCCGAAGATGTTAGAGTCATATATTCGCCGATAAAAAAACATGAAAGTAGAGGAAGTTATTCAGATAAAGAACTTACAAAATCACCAGTTAAATTTCAACGTAAAATGTTCCTAAGTCCTAAGAGAAAACGAGCAAGTGATATACGAGTTTGTATATCTCCAACGAAATCTCAGAGGAGTCTTAAAATGGAATTCGAAGGCAAAGAGAAATTTGACGAATGTTTGAAAACACCTAGAAATTCAAATTCACAATACAGACAGATGCCGATTTCTATATTCGAAGAGCAAGAAAACTCTCGACATCAAAATAGTTTTAGTAAAAAACAATATAATAATTCGAACTCTTTAAAAAGTGCTGCTAATTCTGCAGCTAATACCGATGTCGACTCAAGCGATCAAGAGAATTGTTCAATCCCCCTTAATAAAAATTTTAACTGTTTGAAAGCAAGTATTACAAAATCGGTCCACAATTCCGAGAACGAAATCAGTGATCATGATCATGATCATGTTACTTTTTTGCGAAGTATGGTAGAAAGAAGTGCTTCAAATAGCAGTTTTACCATTAAAGCTGATCATTCTCGTGAATATTTGACAAAAACCATAGAAAGATCTGAATCAAAATTAAGTTTTAATGATTATGAATACAACGCCGTTTGCTCAAAAAACTTAAATTCAACGCAGAGACAACTTATACATTCTGGGAGTGGAGATAATGTTATAGCACAACAAGAAGATTTAGAAAAAACGAAGAGATCGGACACTTTTAATAAATATACAGAAAAGGATGTTTGTAAAAATTCTTCAAAGAATGGTAAAGAATCAAATCACCACTTAATGAAGTCATATGATGAACGACCAGAGATTTCCGCTAAAAAAACAGAGAAAAAATTGCTGAAAAAATCAGAATCGAGCAATAGCGTCTCTGAAAGGGAAGATCAGATCAATTCCCAATCAAAACGGACTTTATTGATGAGGTCCGAAGAAGACAATAAGTCGAAATCTAAAGCCTCCGATAATAAGATATGTAATGAACCACAAAGAAAATCCCGACGTAATGTGGAAAAAACAAGTTTGCCTAGAGACTCCAGCGTTAGGCGAAATAGTGAACAAAAGAAACAAGCACCGGGAAAGTTTTACTCACAAAGCCTTAAAAGATCTGAGTCAAAGAGCAGCTTTTCGGACAGAGATGCTTACGAGAAGCCGGAAGCTACGAAGTCATCGCAACGCAATTCGCAGGCAGGGAATAGGTTCACAAACAGTCATAATGAACAAGAGTTTCTAATTAAACAGTCGATAACGAAAATCTCCAAAGCATCTGAATCTGAAGAAGGCAGTTTATCTGAGGACGAACAACGTCTAAAAACCTTCAGAGCGTTGCATCGTAGAAGCGAAAATAAACTCGAGCCTAAGGCTAACACTGAGAGATTTGACTACAGAGACAAATTTAAGAGAACTGCGATAAAGAGACATGATTCAAAAGATAGTTTCTCTGAGAAAGAAGATCCTAGTCCATTGATACGAAGCGGTAAAATCCATCAACGTAAAGGAGAGATATGGTTCTCCCCAGAGGATTATTGCAGCAATGTAGACGACGAAGGTGCCATGAATGCTTCTTCTAAGAAACCGCAACGTACAACAAACGAACGAAGTCAATCAACTTCCAAAAAAATGCAACGAAAATCAGGACATAAAACAGAATCTGGCGACAATTTATCGAAACCAAATAATGATGAGCCATATAGATTTGTAAGGACGCATACAGTGGTTATAAAACGAAATGATTCGAGGGAAAGCTTATCGGATTATGTTAACGAGAGACAAGAACCTCCAGAAAAACCTACAAAGTCAAGTAAAGAAAGACGTAGTTCATCTAGAACAGGTCGTAAAAGAGAAATCAAAAACAATTTTACAGATGAAGATAGTCCTCCGGAAGGCAACAGAAAACAAAAGATATTAAAGCAAAGACCCGCTGCTAGAACATTCAGAATATTCGGTGATCAATTTGAAGAAAAAATTACTACTGATTTCCATACACCAAGTGACACGGACGAGGAAAATATAATGTATTACAATTCATCAAAGAGACAAATGGATGAAGATAATACTAAACAATCTAGATGCAGTTTACAAGGTACCAACAGTAATGAAGAAATACGTTCTTTGATGCCAAACTTCAAAAATTGTTCGCCACCCGATTGGCGAAACCTGAACCGCACCTCTCGTTCACCTGCTAGGGGGAAAACGTCAAGAACTTCCAAAAAAGAACACGAACGTCATGACACCCCACGCACTTCAAGCAGAGCTCGGCTTCCTATAAGACCTTCAACTCCACCTCCGCCACCTCCAGGTGGTACTCGGATTCCAAACAAACCTATGTCATTGATACCGATCAATATAGCTTTGCCATCGACACCTCCACCTACGCCGAACAATTCAAAAACTATGATGACACAAAGTAAATTGGAAACAATGCCCATTAAATCGCAAAATATTTGTCGACCAAAACGTAAAAAGCATGTTAGTGCCACTACCTGTAACGCTTTGCCTATGAAAGCGCTACCTTTATCCACGAAAGGCATCGATATATACGCCTGCTCGGCATCGTCTCACTTAAAAAATTCTTCCAAAGGAAAGAGAGGAGAAGCTAATGGAACGGAATTACAAGACAACGGCAGGGATGCAGCGAACTATGACGAAAATACAGAAACTGCACAGACGAATGAAAAAGATATTAAAGTTATCAAAGAACCGCGGAAGTCACGAAACGATGGTTCCTTTATGGCCAGGTAAGTATATTTTCTTTTTAGCGAATTATCTTAGATTTGGGCTTGGTGACAAAAATTAGTAAAATTTAAATAGGTGATAGGTATTGTTAAAAAATAAGTATCGCAAGTTTTTAAGATAGCTTCGAAACACATATTTGATCTTATTTTCTTACAGCGGATTGCCCGATAACTACGATCCTTTCGTTTCGGCTAAACGCCAACTTGAAGAGTTATTGTCACCTTCGGTAGCCGTAACACATGGCGTTTCAACAACTTTGTCACCGGAATTGCCTACACTAACCTCTACACCAAGCAGCACAAATTTTAATACACAAAGTAAAATGACAACTTCCCTTACCCTTGACAGCACAACCACATTAAATGCTAGTCATTATCAGTCACAACAACAGCAACAGAAACCGAAAACACCTGTTCTAGCTAGATCATTAAGTTTTCGGAGAACTGCTTCGCTGCGTGGCCCAAGACGTTCACCTTTGTTGTCTGCGAGGCCACCATTGTTCGCCCAAAAACAAAGACCTACCATACAGCGAGGTCTTTCAGATGAAGGCCCTATTTCCACTAACTTCCTTAAGCCAGAAGAATTTGATGAGATGCCTGTGCGTTCAGTATGCGTGAACGATTTTGCTTTAAACAAAAGTCCGCGTGTAGTCAGACGAGACAACTCTGCTTTAAACCGCAAACAACTTCTAAAATTGAATACAAATCCAACAAACGGCTTGAGTGCCGTCTCAAATCTATCCCCCGATCATCAAGATAAGCAAGAGTCTGCCACTGATATGACCTCAAAATATGTAAGCAAAACAGATTCTTTGGCAGCATTCCTCAAGTATGAGCATGAATTAGAAAAACTTAGTAACACTGATGATAAAGCAAATAAAGATGCGCCTCTGACTAGTAAAGAACTCAAAGAGAAAAGTAATGCTTTGAGTAAACAGAATTCGGCAAAAAATGTTAAAGCGGAGTGTTCTGACAAAAAAGAACACCTTGAAAATTGTGAATTACCAAGAATCTCAAGTACAGTCTCGAAAAAAGTATTATCTAGTGACCATGAAGCAACAATAAATAATAAAGGGCAAAGCAAATATCAGCAAGTGCGTTTAGCTCCTTTACACAAACCTGGAAACTCCTTAAACCGATCCCAGCACTCATCACTAACACAGCCTTCCATTACGCCTACTTCACAGATCACAAACAAACCTTTGACACCTTTAACGCATAAAATGAAACTGCCTTTAGAGAATCGAACAAAAACGGTGACCTTAAGCTCTATATTTGGCGATAGCAAGCCAATACATAAGGCATCAGATATGGGAGGGGATTATATTGATCCAAAACTTATCAATAGATTTGATAATCTATCCATAAATGTAGACAATGTACACCATAGTAAACCAAAATCACATCTTGATTCAGATAGTTCTGAAGCACGCAATGACACATTTTCATCCCCTTCTTCGTCGTCGGAAGCTTCCGCTGCCACTTCCGCCGTCAAAACATTGTCCAAATTGAAGCCTTTAACTAAAACAGAAAGTATTGTTAATAATACAAACCCTATTCTGGCAACACCAAGTATTACTCCGAACAATCAACAACGTTGTTCAATTGAAGGTCGCAGTTTATTAAAAAGGAGAATGCGTTTCGGACGTAATCAATTTCTTTATGATGCTTCACCTGAGACTGATGCCTTCTCCGCCGACGACGAAGCTAATCGTTCATCGTTTGAATATGATGAGCAAATTTTCTTTAAAGATGAACATCCAAAAAGTTCTGAACTTACCGGTGCACAACCGGAAACTGATATTAAACCAATTTTGTTTCCCCCGTCTTTTGACGATTTTGATTTTGAAGAATTTTTATCCTCATTTGAAAATGATGAGGAACAATTCCCATTATTTAAAGATTGCCGAGAATTTCTAATGAATCGTTCATCTAAAAAACAACGTCTAACAAACTTCAATTCAAATAATACAATTAGTACAGATCAGTCGAAACAGAAGCAGGAAGTATTGATTAGCAAAAACATAAAAGCAATCCCTTCTTTAGCATCCCAACAGAATACCAACAATTATTTTCAATTTCCCTTTGATAATCTCCAAAGTTCATCCTTTTCCTATCACAATAGACGCAATGCAGAAAACTCCTCACAACAAGAGGAAGAAGATAGTGGAGAAATCAATCAAGATCTGAATGCAAAAGAAACGGAAATCAATCAGAAGCGTGAGATTTTTATTAGTATTGAAACTGAACAAAATGATTTAGATCGTTCACCCATTTCTCCAAATTCTTTGCGTCATATGGTAGGCAATTCGCAAACTGTGGTAGAAGTGGAAGTGGATGCTACTGATAATAAATTTAGTAAAATTAGTGACGAAGATGTTGGACACGAATCTAATTCAGCGGGTAGTTCCAAGACTTATGTGGCCGATGGTCAATTGCCGAACGTTCAACTGAATAATGCAAAGAATCTCTCACAAAAGAATCAAGAAGAAAAGAAACAAAAGGAAGCACGTAGCACAACTGTTAAATCAACTAGAAATATAAGTAAAGTAAACAAAGCTACTGCCACACCCAGCGGTGATGCTTACGCGGATTCGGATGAATTAAGCAGTTTAGATGGTTACCCATTGTCTTCGCCTTCCGCTAGAAGAGTTGTTAGCTCTAAAGCTAGTGCCGATTCAGCTTATGGAAGGTAAGCACAAACTGAATTTTTAATTTATAAAAAAAAAAAAAAAAAAATAAAACATTAATGATAAATAAAATTTTCTAGTTTATCACGTCAAAGATCGTCTGAATCCACTAGTCCAAAACACACAATGTTCCCTCCACGTACCATACCATCGGTTTGTAGGCCAGTAGCGGAGGAATGTGCAAATGTACAAATGCCAATAGCAACTCATATGAACCTTACGCCGAACACAGCTATACGAAGTCGTCAACTTAGCGCCTCGTCAAGTGGCAGTTCTGAAAATGGGAATTTTAACAACACCTATCAGATGCAACAAATTTATCCGAATAATAACAACGCCGACAAGGAACTAATTAGCTACGAAGTCAATAATAATAGCAGCTACGGCAGTCTTAATACACCCTTGAATGTTTCCACACAGATGTATAATTTAAATTCAGCAATGAGCACAAGTATGAAAATGTCGAAATTCTGCCATGAATGTGGCAGTAAATTCATAGTGGAACAAGCTAAATTCTGTATGGATTGTGGAGTTAAACGTATTGTTTTGTAGAAAAAATTATCTCATTCAATATGTCATTCATTAACATTTCGTTATTGTTAGAGATATAAAATCATAAACATATTATACGTAGATTGGCTTCTTCTTCATTTTTTGATACCTACTTACATGCATATAAATAAAAATATACATATTTTATATATATATATATACATGTATATTTTTATTAAAAAAAAAAAAAAAAAAAAAAAAATCGTTAATTCACAATTATTTCAAAAAAAAAAAAATAAATAATATTATAAAAGAGAACAAATGCGATAAATTAATAATAAAAAAAAAAAGCAAAACAATAAATATACAATTGCATTCAGAAATAATTCTGTAATTTTACAATTCTATTATCAACTCTCATAGAAGGAAATTATTTGTTTTCCAAAATTTTTTTTCGGTTTTCATTTTCTTATATTTTACTAGTGGTTTTTCGTTCTATTAATTTGAAAAAGAAAAAAAACTCACACGCATTAAACCAAATCTATTCTATTTTTTTTTTTTTTTTTTTTTTTTCTTAATAATAAATGTATTATAAAATTTTTAGATAAATTTCTTTTTATAATCCTTAGTGTTTAAAAAATTAATAAAATTACAATAAATTTACTTTTATTTTTTACATTTTTGAAAAGTTTTTGTTAACATAAACATGCATTAATGTCTCACATACTAAGCCAAATTTAGTTTTTAATTAACTTAGTGTTATAACAAATTTCAAGTTATTTCATATATAATAAAATTTAATATTTTATTTTCTAATTCTTTTTTTTTTCATCTTTTTTTTTTCTCTTTTTGGAATAGATTTTGCGGTTAGAAGATTCAAATGAAACTGAAACCAATTATAAATAAAATTTGAATAATATTTTCTTAGCATATATAATTACATTTAATATATTATAAAATTTTTTAATAAAAAAAAAGTTTATAATTTTATGAAATTGTTTTATATGTCGGAGCCTATAAATAAAGTATTGTCTCATAAAATGTTGCTAATAAATGTTAAAGATATGAGAGTCTTCAGGAACTCAGCCATAAAGTTAGTGAAGGATGTTATGTTTAAACGGGCATAGATTGCTCATCTTAATAGAGTAAATAAAAATTACTTAATCTGCTCGTCCGTTACCGCCAGCATTTACGAGCCAAATTCTCGTCACTTGCTGGAAACCTTAAGATTTACAACGAACAAGATATATATTGGGTTGGTAACTAAATATGTGCCGATTTTTTCATTAAAATAAAAGGTTTTTTTTTTTTTTTACTTGGAATGAAGTTTAATCTATAATGTATTTTCCATTTTGTTCGACGACCTTTTGCCATCTTTCTGACAACTTGACAATTCCATGCTCCTGGAAAATACGATCCTTTTCGGCCAAAAAACTGAATTAAGTGAGATTTTACAGCGTCATCATTGTTGAAAGTTTTACCACAAAGGCAGTTGGCCAGGGATCGAAATAAGTAGTAATCCAGTGGGGCAAGATCAGGGCTATATGCCGGGTGTACCACCAATTCCCAACCAAGATCCACCAATTTTCGCCGAGTGGCCAAAGAAGCGTACGGTTTGGTGGAAAATGATACCTTTACGATTGACTAATTCTGGTCGCTTTACCTTGACCGCTGCATTCAATTTGTCCAATTGTCGACAGTTAGACCTCCGAATTAATGGTTTGGTTCCTTGGAAGCACCGGATCTTTTCAATCCCAACAAATTGACAGCAAAATCTTCTTTTGTTGGTTATGTGCCTTTGAAGTGATTTGCGATGGCTAATTGGACATGCGTAAACTTTCGATTGAAATTATCGTTCACAATCCACTTTTCGTCTCCAGTCATGATTCGTTTTAAAAACGGATCGAATTCATTGAGTTTAAGCAATAATTCGCAAGGGCTAATGCGCTTTGTCAGATGAATTTTTTTCAAATTGTGCGGAACTTAAATGTCCAGCTTCTTAAGAAAGAGACCGACATGTTTTATATGCTTCCCAATGATTGTATGTGACGCATTTAACTTCTCTGCAATCTTTCGTGTAGTTATATGACGATCCGCTTCGATAATGGTTTTGATTTCGTTTTCATTAAGCTGAACTGGTCGATCTGAACATTGGTCATCTTTAAGGGAAAAAATTTCCTGAACGGAATTTTTCAAACCAATTTCGCCATTGACTTTTTTTTAAAGGCTTCATCACCATGCACATCACATAAATTTCTGGGGGCACTTATTTAGTTACCAACTCAATATATAAATATATATATATATATACATACATGTGTTGATAAATATCCAAGCTTCATTTTTCACGATTTACATCTGTTTATTTCCACCACCACTTACCACTAAATCCATCATTTGGAAAAGGGACCGAACTAATATATATAAATTACATGTGAAGAAAATGTAAAATATTTATGCTCGATTTAAGGTAAATTTTCGTACACCAGAGCGAGGCGAGTTCAACTATACATACAAGAAGCAACTATTGATGTCAACACTGCTATTCATGACAGGTATTGTATGTCATAACTTCGAATCATAACCTGGTACAAGTTGTATAAAACCTCTTAGGTATACGATGCATATTTCCGAAGATCATATACACAAGGGAAGTTAGTTTCTAAAGTTGGGCTTCAAACTTCTATAGTTTCCTTTTTATGCGGGCATTTTTGAAATTAACTATAAAATTTGGGAGTCTGTCCATTTTCAAGTATTTTTATTTTTTGCCTTAACTTAAATCAAATGATTCCAATAAATAATGAGATGATAAGATGAACCACTTCAATTACGACAAAAAATCACTATTCTCAATTTTCTTTCTTAAAAACGAAAAAAAGATAATACAATTCACTCCTAACTATATTTAAAGTAAATTCCTAATTTATGTGAAGTTTTTTATATATATATTTTTTTCTATTAAATAGGAGTTTAAGAAATACTTTTCAAAAATTGATTTTTGTTTTCAGTTTTTTTTAACATATATTTGGAAAAAATTAAATTTTTGCAATAAAAAATTTTATTTTTAAATTCCAATTTAATTCGCAAAAAACTGAAACAATTTGGAGCTAGGAATTTCCATTGAATTTATGAACCTTGCAAAATATTCTGAAAAGTGAAAAAAAAAAAAAGCTTTACCAAAATGTTTGGTTCTCCCCCCAGCAAATTGAGACAACAACCGTCAATATCAAATTCGAGGAATACAAAGGGTTCAATCCTTGTTAAGGACAACAATAGTCCGCGCATCATGCCTGCTAGGGGCAGTGTCTCTTCGCCAACACAGGCACGTGTAGCTTTCGGCAGTAATCGTAATCAGGTCAAACCAAATGTAACGGAAACTAGGAAATCGCCGCCACAGGCCACATCGCTCGGCAGTAGTGTGGCTGCTTCTAACAAAGTGAATTCAGATCAATCTAGAATTAAATTAAAAGTAGATGTTAAACTTCCTAGTGGTGATAAATCGTCTACGCCACGCAAAAGTATGCCTCCCATTTCGAAACCTGTGGCACGCAAACCTGCGCCTCCCCCGCCAACGCATGCTCCTGGAGCAACTGCAGCAGCAATGAATCCAAAAGTGAATTCTTCAACATCCACCCATAAGAATGTTCCTCCTACCTGGAATCGTAATCAGGTACCACAACGCATCACAGAAACGAAAATGGCAGATAAAGCTTTAGATAGTAGAGGTGACGACGTCAGTACTCAAACAAATGAAGCCGAAATCCTCAACTATTCTTTGCTGGTGGGCGATGTTAAATTTATGAAAGCATCTAAGCATATATTACTTGAAATTGAAAAACAACGAAATGATTATAAAACAAAACAATTATTGAAAGCCCAACGTAAATTCGAACAACACTCTGAACGTCAGGGGGAGCATATAAGCGATTTGAAAGAGTTTCTGGAAAGATCATATGTAACCAGAAAACAACGTAAACCAAGAGATACTCTAGAGGACGACAAAAAGTGAGTAAAGTTAATTAGGGAAAAGCGAAACGTGTCTTTACAAAAATATTTATGTTCGCTATGATTGCAGACTCATTACTTCAATGGATCAAATATTAAACCGTGAAATACCAAAAACTGAATCGGTTACCAATATTAAAGCTCGAATTAAACGCAAGGAACAAGAGTTATTAAGTCTATTCGATAACGTTCAAAATGTGCGTACCACCGGTAGTAGTAACAAGAATTAAATGGTTTGGAAAATGTTCTTAATATGTATTTTAAAAAAAAGAAGAAATGTGCATAAATATGTATTGAAAAAAATAAGAAATGCGCTAACAATGTATTGATCGTAATATATGTAAAATTGATAAATCGAAATAAATTATTCTATGTAACAGAGTATGAGTTTACTTAGAAAGTACGTTTCTTAATTTTTTTTTTTTTTTTTCGTTTTTGCCTCTCTATTTAAAAGAAACAAGGGAATATTAAATAAAAAAAAAAGCATTAACTTAATTTAATTATAGATCTCTTCTTACCTTAAACCACACAATATTCATATAAATAATGGCGGGCTTTAGTTAAGTTTCCATTCAATTTATAGATTAAATGAAGATTGAATGCTATCTCTTGTTTTAGGCTGAGATACTTCGAATGTTCTTCAATCAAAGGATGGTGACAAGCTAAAGCTTTTTCATAATATTCTACGGCTAAATGCATCATATTGGCTTGATGATAAATACGCCCAATATTGTAATTTATCTCTTGAGAAACAGCTGAATTGTTGTCACCTGCATTGGCATCGATACGACGTAAATTGGCGTATTTGTGTGCAAACATTACAGCTTGTGAAACAGCAGCACATTTTCGTAATATTTTCTTTTGTAATGAGATTTGATTGAAGATCACAGCTATACATAGCGCTACAATAGGCTGTTGATATTCCTTTAAGATGGGTGCGTATACATTTAAAGCATATTTAAACGAACTGCAATGTAAATGATAATGAGCTATAAATATACGCATTTGTCGTGCAACCGGTTGACGTGATATCAAACGCGATATATAACGATGATAACGTAAATCTTGACCTTTCTGTATCATCAAAGACAACAAGTTCCATTGCGGTATATGGGGGGCATTTTTATGTATAAGCTCTCGTAAATAAGAGAAAGCAATCGTACTGTCATCATTGAAATAACATGATAATATAATGATACGTAGCAGATCCGCATGGTAGATTCCAAAACGTTTTGTTGTTACCACAGCGAAACATATCCTTTCTATTGCACTAAATTTACGATGATAGAAACCAATACGCATAAGTTCTAAAAACAATTGATATTCATCGTGTATAGTTAAATTGTCGGCAGGTGATGATTTAGGAATCTCTAGAGCTTTTTCAGCTTCGTCCCCGATAATATTACGCATTTGTAATATAACTTTCAGACCTTCAGCATTGTAACATGAGCCACCATTTGCAGCTGCTAACATTTCCTCACGTGTGCGTAATTTTATGGATTGACGACCAAGTAATACGCAACCTACCTCCAAAAACTCATCAATTTTGCCTAATTGTTGAAGCATTATACATCGCTCATACAATAGTCGAGCATGCAGAGGTTGACCTTCACCTTCCCCAGACTGTTCTAAGGCTTTAACGGCCTCGACGTGGCGTCCTTGCTGCTTGAGCAATGCAGACAAAGTAAATTTTGCTTCATAGCAAAACGGAGCTAACTCAACAACCTTGGCATAGCTATCAATAGCCTCAGTTGTACGATTCAAATGACGCAGACATTCAGCTTGGCGTAGCCAAACAAAAGGAGGACAATCTATTAAGTCGCCATCTACTATGGGTCGTAATAAAGAAATGGCTTCAGCATATTTATGTTCTTGCATCAGAGCTTCGGCTATATCTATATATAGATCAACACGTTCATTTACAACAGGTATGTGCTCGTGTACATTTTGTATTAGATAACCTAGCAAATGATGAGCTTTTAAAGCTATCAAGACCACACATAATTTTGCTCTAAAATCTGGTAAATAATCATCTGGAATAACGCACCAAACTAAATCTAAATTATTTCCATTATCCGTTTCCAAATGTAAATCAGTACGTTTTTTCAAGCATTCCAATACCGTGGAATGCTGTTTATTGAGAATGAGCAATTCCATGTATAAATTCAAATCTTCTAATGAAAATGTATGTCCGCATACTTCATAAGCGTTCTGCATGGCCTCCAATGCCAAATTATTTTTATTCAAAGCATGAAAGTGTCGAGCTACATTTTTGGCAGTACCCAAACAAAGTTCATCCCGTTCCGGTGGAACGTAACGAATCATCTTTAAATACGTAATCATTGAGGCATTTTGTTCGCCCATCATTTCTAAAAGACGTGCTTTACGTAAACGTAAATCGTAGTCACGGAAATGCACCCTAATGGCACGTGTGTAATATAAACGAGCTCTTTGCAAATTACCTTGACTTATATGCATTTCAGCTATACGAATCCATTGATAACGATCGCTAGGATTCAAATGCACTGCAATAGTTAAAAAATTTAAATATTTTTCAGTATCGCGGGATTCATAAATATGAGCTAAGGTAAAGAAAGGCTCTGCAGCCAAAGGATCTTGACGTATAATTTCCAAACATATCTTTTCAGCCATCTCAGTTTGACCGCGCGCGAAAGACAGATTTGCTTCACCCATCAAGCCTTGTAACGCAGCATTTAAAAATGGTCTGCGCCGACCACCGCCTAAATGTAGGCGAGATTTTCGATCATTTATAGCATCATCTTCTATATGAAGATCTGTTGTATTACACTTTGCGGAGTTTGCTTTGCTATTTTTTCCGCTGGTGCTGGCTTCTGATAAATCTCGTTTATCTTGCTTCCGTTCGTTGATTGTTTCACTTATATCATCAATATCCTCTTCCTCCTCCTCCTCCTCCTCCTCTTCAGGTTCTAATTTGGTGTAAATATCAGGAAATTCTGCTTCGCCGTGAATAAATTTCTTTATCAAACTGCCTTCGTCCTCCTCAATTGTCACGACCTCGTCGTAAATCCCGACTACTTTTAAAGGCTGAGTTTCTTGGAATTCTGATAGTTCGGATTCAGACACTGCATTGGTATCGATTTCTTCTATAACTACATCCGAAGTATCCATTCTGCGTTGAAATTAAAATAATTCTTCATATCAGTTCTTCCTGCTGATACAAAACTATAAACTAAAACAGCTGACGAATTGGTAATTGCTTTGTATTCTTTTTCCCTGTAAAAGCGTACTGCCAAGTTGGTATATTTGTTTAAAAATGCTTTTGCGTGTTTTGCTTACAGCTAATAACGGCACAAAAAATTTTCGCTACATAAATTCGTTTTTTTCTTTTTGTTTAAGGTATGAAGTGGTTGTTCGCTAGGTCTTTAAAATTTGGGTTATCTAACCCTAGTAGTTTTTTTGGTTTGTTAGGTAGGGATGGAGGAAGACTTTTGTGACGTAAGCTTCTATTTTCAGTTTCCCCCCATTGTTAGTATTGTTAGTTGATTCAATGATCAGTCCACCCATTCAATAGACTTTTTGACGATGATGATATGCTTGTGTATAGCTGAGACTGCTGATGTGATCTGTTTTTGTAAAGTCAAAAAGATATAAAAAAGGTGAGAGAATCGGAATAAAGAAAAGCCAGAGGTTTGGATAAAACATAAAAGTTAATTAAAATGAAAAGTCGGCAGTTCTAATAAAGGAATTTAGTTCCTTAAGATTTGCAAAATTGCGAGCACGAAAAATGCCAAAGACATTATGATCCGGCGAAAACTGCAAAAGACCGCCTTAAATTAAGATCAATCAGTAGTGTATATTCCAAAGCAGTTTTTATGGTAGTGATCAAGTCTCCGATAGCAAAGGATCTTTAGAGTGAAAGAAGAGATTATTTTTGGGCGCTAAGATAATTAGATCAACAAAACTATTGTTGGAATCAAAGCCTCCGATGGGAAATGGATTTATGTTCTCAAAGTCATGACTAAATTTTCTATAACAGAAGGTGTAGCTGCATTTGGCCACCTCACTAAAAGCCCCAACCTTCGTGAAGAGAAAATTTCTAATAACCATAGCTTCACCAACTCTTTTGCAGTCAGCAGCAAGGGTCTCTCGGCTACCGGCAATTCATTTGCAATGTTCGCGTTTGTTTTTATTCTTGGCTGTCTCGCTCTCTTTTGATTGAAAATTAACTAAATTAATACTATGCGATTTGAAAATTAACGCATTTAGATTAGCAAATAAAAGAGAAATCGAAATTCTTTGTTAACTACAGGCCGATTATAAACTTTCCTTCGTCTGTAAACTATTTTAAACAAGTACCGTTTTTTGCAGGATTGCATGAGAAGAGGACATTTTTAGACGCTTTTGTAAGCAAACAGAGTTGTAATAATACGCACTATTTAATAAGTATTGTAACATTTTTAGAATTTCTAAATTATGTCAAGTTTTTACTCGATGGATATTGATAGTAATCAATGGTCATTTTGTAGTTTGCGTTACAATACAACCTTGTAAGTGGTTGTGGTGGTGATTTTTATTTATCTCAAAGTGAAGAACAACAACAAGAGTGAGTAGGTAAAAGGAGAACATATTAAGAGCGAAAAGTAAGAGTAAACATAGACATGAATTCATAGGCTAAATATTCATTTCTTCGATTTTTAGTTCAAAAACAATCGTGTCCAATGCTAGCTACCTCACAAAGAAGCGTTTTAGCGTTTTTGGATAATTGTTAGTCTGCTAGGTTCATTATGCAACTTTTTGGTACTTACTGTTACGTTAAAATACAACTCTGTAAGAGATTGTAGTAGCAAACTTTTCCTATTCACATGCTGATATGGTGATTATAAACACACAAAATAAATAGAGCACTCTACGTGACTTTGCAAACAGATAAACAATTTATCACTTTCCTTCACTTCTTACGATAAAGCATTTTCAATTTGCTTAATTATGGGAAACAAAAATTTTCGATTTTTTAGCTTCTAACTATAATTGCTCAAATCCCAAAAATGAAATCGTAAATTTACTCGTCTAGCTAGAGTTTGTTTATCAATAAATATTCGTTTATTATTTTATCCTTCGGTTCAGGTTTTTTCATTATTATTGTTTTTTTTTTCTTTTTTTAATTTACTTTTTTAATCAATCTATTCTGGTACGTTCGTATTTCAACTCCTTGTGTTACTTACATTTATCTATAAAAATTCACTTGTTTTAATAGGATTTTTATTTTGAAAAAATACACTTAAATATGAGTAATTAAGGAAACTATCGTATAAATTTGTAGGGATGAAAATAAACGTTACCTGAAAATTTACTAAAGCAGAGAATAAAAATTTCATGTACAATCTGTGCTTTTACTTGTTGATTGTCTGTTATTATACTTGACTTGAAAAGTCCAAGTTTGACAATCGAAGAGAGTTGTTGTTCTGTTGTGCTCAATCGCGATAGTCTTTTAATTTGGACTATTTTGGAGGATATATTAATATTTCCACTGAACAAATAATTCATTGTGAGTGAAAATTATTTTATTTAATTAAGAAAATAATAATAGAAACATGATTTGTGTGACTGAATTATTAAAAAAAACATGAGACAAATTTTCGTATTGCAGAGTTTCAAAGGGGACTCCCGGTTATCTATCTTTCAAAGAGAAGACAAAATTAATATACCTAAACAAAAACTGTGTGTAGCATTTGCAATGTTAATGCCGCAGTTAAGTAAGGTGGGGTGATCTTGTTTTAGCCGGATGAGTTACTGTATTCATTTAAAATGCAGCTAATACACGCAAAAGTACAAGATTAATAAAATTCGCAAATAAACACGAAAAATTGACACTTTTATAAAATATGTTACAATAAATGTATGAGATTTTGATAAATCTCTTTATATCTGCTATTGGAGAAAGAGAGGCAGGGAGAGAGAGTTTTCAACAATGAAACGAAAGGCATGTTTGTTCAGTGCATAGCAATAAACACGTCGCAAAAATTAAATTATTGAATTCAAATTTTTTGGCAAACGCACTCAATATATTGGAAACTGAACAAATCAGTCAAAGGATCTAATTCCAACATTTTAACAAAAATTGAAGAAATAGGCCCAGTATTATATTGAAATTATGTTTTTCATTCTCTTTTAATTGTTTTTAATAGTAGTAGTGGGTAGGAAAATTTCCGTCAGAACCGAATATAATTATCTTACTTGTTTTACTTTATTTACTTTTCTTTAAACTATTCAGTTGTGTATGATTTTAAGAAGTTCATGCATGCATGATTCATGTACCGATTTGTAACTATTAAAGTAAATATTTTTTTCTACTATTAAAGTAAATATTATTTTCGGGATCTCTTCAAATATATATACATTCCGGAAGATTAAAAAAGCTCGCCCGCAATTACCAAAATACTAATAACGTTTTTCCTCAGTTCAGAGTTTTTAGCCTTATTTGCTTTTATTAAACTGAGAAAGCAGAAAGCTCGGCAAGTTATTTCAACAAAGAAGAATTAGAAGTTACAATGTGCTTTTTTTGGAAAGCTTTCTCACTGATGGTATTGATGAAGCAGACATCGCAATTATTTCGCCCTATAAAGAGCAATGTGAACGCATCAAAAAAAAAAAAAAAAAAAAAAAAAAAAAAAAAAAAAAAAAAAAAANAATTATTTCGCCCTATAAAGAGCAATGTGAACGCAACAAAAAAAAAAAAAAAAAAAAAAAATTGGAATATCGAAACTGGTCATTAGTGGAAACTAGTACTGTAAATGCATTTCAAAAAATGGTACATTCTTAAACAACAACGACAACAACATTGAACGAACACTAAAGCAAGTCAAATAGAGCCACCGACGAAAAAGATCATAAAATTATTTATAATTTTTAAGTTATAAAAATTTCTTGTTGTTTCTGAATTTGGTTTTTTTATGTTGGTTTTATAAAAATGAATTTTGCAAATTATGTATTTATAAAATGAAAGGCAAATCCCATTAATAATCACAATCAATATTTACTTTTCTCTTTCTAAAGAGTCCAACGACATCTTGGTTTGGTAAACGGTATCTAGCATGTTTGCGGGTCTTAGAAATTGATTTAGTTATAATAGTGGAGGGACATTGTCTTTTTTAAGATTAGTTGTGATATCCGAAAGATGATTAGATTTTGCAAAGATATCATATTAAATTTACAATGAATACTTTAACATCTGCTATGATAGGGTTCCAATTTTTAAACTAATTATTACTATTATATTAGTTTGGGGAAAAAGAGATCCATCCAATCTTATATGAACTTTAGGACTTTATTTAACATTTCGAATTGGAAAATAATGGATTTCTTTTTCCCCAAACTAATATTATAAAATTAAATAAATGATAGCTGCTGATCTTAAGATTTGAATGCCACAGTATTTACGTCATTTTGCATCGCTATGAAAGTGAACGCAATAACGTCCACGTTTGTCAACGTGTTAAGCGTTGGAGAAAATCGGGATGTTTTCATGTACAGTTTTCAAGTGATGTGATTTAGAAGTTGACACTATAGTCTCATGTAAGCAAATTTAGCTTGTGGGTAAGCATGCAATCTTTTGATAGTCACTTCCTAAGTTAAAATACAACTTTGTAAGAGATTGTGGCGGTAATTTTATTCTTTTTTATGCTCAGTTGCGTGATGACCTCCCTGGTGATTTGCACTTTGTACGCTCTCTTTTTAGGTCAAATTTGGTGACACCAGAATTGGTGTCACTTTGAACAAATTCGCATTAATATTGAGTACAAATTAATAAAAAAACTACTTCCACAATCTCTTTTAAAGTTGTCTTTGTAAAAAAAAGAGCTAAATATATTGGTCAACCTTTGCAATGAAAGTTAATTCACTTTGTGAAGCACAATGTGCTTATTTAGTGCTTATATATAAGACATAAAATATATTTATTTATAAAAATTAAGAAATTTTTTAAAAAAATTACAAATTTCCTAATTAAAATTTTGTAAAAATCTTTTCTCATTTCATTCTGCATGTTTTTTATTTTTTATCGTATGTAATTTGTTTATAGAAAAGAGAAATAAACGTCAATTTAGCTCTCATTTTATTAATTCATTATATTGGAAAATGTCCCGAACTCTATTGGAAAGTTAGCGATACTGTTACACGAAGCTAATGAAATTCAGAATCACTAGTCACCTTGCAAAAGATGATAACCTCCTTGAATGCAAAAAAAAGTTTCAATTTCATTAGACATTTACATAAAACAAGGAAATTACAACCAGCGCCCGGCTTAATTCGACTTGCTTTATGGCTTTTGCTTAGGAAATACTATTGTCTTTTCCTTCTTCAGAGAGTTGGGCTTTTGAAAGCAATGTTCAGAGAGAGAGAGAGAGAAAGATAGTGGAACTTTCAGGGAAAAGTCAAATAAGACGATTCATTACGACACGTAGAGAAAGAAATCAGTTTAGGGTCTTCTTTCCAGCTCGGAATTATACCGGCTGTGAATATACATGCGTAGATGTTTTTATCTTTTTTTCACTCACTAAATAAATGAATAAATAAATAAATAGGAAAATAAATTAAAAAATTAATAAAGTAGGATCGAATACAACTTTGAAAAGACACCAACAATTTCTTTCTCTTCCCTTGCACAAGCAAATTATTCGTAAATTTGTCCTTTTAGCCAGCAATATGACCAAAGCGTTCTCAGTTTGTTCATATTGCTGGCAAACAAAAGATGTTGAAATTATTTTTTGATTTTTTAAGCCTCCAACACTATAAACAATGAAATCGTGAATCTACTTATGTAGAGAAAATTAAGTCCTTGTTTGTTATTTTCTGTTTTGCTTCACGTTTTCTTAAATTAAATTTACTAACAATCAATCTGTTCTGATACGCTCAATCTTAAAAAAAAAAAGTGGAAAGCATTATAGACCTAAATATGAAACATTAAGGAATCAATTACATAAATTTTTAATGATGAAAAGTAAACGTAAATTTAAATATTCCCAAAAGATGTTGATTATCTGTTATCATGCATCAATGAACTTTTTTCGAAGAAAAAGAAGTCGAATTATGACAATCGGGAAGAGTTTTGATTCAAATATATTTAAACACAAAATGCTTCGTCCATCCCTAACGACAGAAAAGAAAATAAGAAAATATTTTCAAAAATATTTGTGTTGAATAAATTTTAAGAAAATAATAGCAGAAACGTAAACTGTGAGTGAATTGAAAAAAAAAAAAAATATGAAAAATAGGCAAACTTTCGTATATTGAACGGAAAAAAAACGGGAATCCAAGCTTTCTTTCAAAGAAGAGACGACAATAACGTACTAACAAAATTTGAGAGTAGCATTTGGAATGCAAAGGACATAGTTATATAAGGTTTGATCTGTGTTTTAGGAGCATTAGTCAAAATATGAGTAGTGTAATCTACAGAAAATAGATCGATTCCAGTGACTTGTATCATTTTTTCAGCTTAAAGCTTTAAAGTAGGTTGTTTTAATAAAGTCTTCAATGAAGGTAAAACCAGAATTGAACTAAGTATTTGTTAGCATTTGAAAGAAGAATTAAAAGGAAATATTAAAGCAGAGTATCTAAGAACGGGCTTTATTTCGTGAAGCGACGCAAAAAGTTTTATTACGTCGTATATGAATTCATTTGAAGGATATGTGTGACATATATTTTAAATATTACATATACATATGATGTAATTCTTTTTAATTGCATTCGTTCCATTTCATTCTTCGCATACAGCCCCATGGGAGGTGTAAGTTCAGTCGTGAGAAGCGCGGTTTCCGCAATTGTACGTGTTTTTTCTGTGGATATAAGAGATGGTAGAAATTATAGCGGTCCTGGGGACTATAACAACTATAGCGACTGTACTTATCCAAGTCGTCCGTTATATGGCTTCTCCATACATCATGACTTGGAAACGGAAGATTCTGGTAATGAAAGGGACTTGTACAAGGATGTCAAGAATGTTAAGAGAATGTTAAGGTAACCTATTGTGTAATTTATTTTTGTAAATAAAACTTAAAATTCTAACATCTCGTTAATTATAGAACATTTAAGGTGATCTATCCGCTGTCACTTTATCAGCCTAGTGAAGACATGAAAGCAGCACAAACTCAGCAATTTTCTTTGAATTCATTGAAAGCAAATAATAATGTCATGAGGTATTTATTTATTTAATTTAATTTAATTTAATTTAATTCATTTCAACTGCAATTTGCAGCTAAATTAGCCAAGTTACAAATTTTATATTTGATGTTACTGACAGTTTCTAAAAGTAATTTAAAATATTTAAGACATAATCTCATACAACTAAACAATCTCCTCAATTGTCCTGACATCGTTGTAAATCCAAACAATTTTTAAAGGTTCGGTTTTTTTTGGATTTCTGAAAATTCAGTGCATTTCCAGTATCTCCAAGTATTGTTAGTTGATTTGATGATCAATCTAGCCATGCAGCAGACTTTTTTACCCGTCGACGAGTTGATGATAATGTGATGTTTTTGTATAGATGTGGCTGTTGGTGTTATCTGTTTTTGTTTGTAAAGTCAAAAAGATATAAAAAAAAAGGTAGAAGAACCACACTAATCAGATTGGGAATAAGAACATGAAACTGAATAAAGAAAAGGTAGAAGTTTGGATAAAAGATAAAAGTTAATTAAAATGAAAAGTCGTCAGTTCTAATAAAGAAATTTAGTTTAGTTTAGTTAGATTTGCAAAATTGCGAGCACGAAAGATGTCAACGAGATTATGATATGCGGCGATAATTGCAAAAAGCAACCTTAAGTTAGCAAAATTTTTGCTAATTAGTCAATAACTCTATTTAGATATGACATCGGCAATGCTTTTTTAGTATAGAATGCTCTTTTTTTTATACTTATTGTGAATCCGTTAAGGAGATTAAATTGTAAACATCATTCAAATCTTTGCTTGGAATTCTAAATGGATTAAAAAACTCTTAATTATATCTATATTGATTTAATTTTATGAAACGTTAACTGCATGAGGGACAGATAGGAAGGTTGAAACTTATATCACTTAACATCTCTGACAAGTCAATGGCGTGGTTTATCAACTTTATTGGGAAAAATGAACTTGCGCTTTTCTAGTGACGGTAATCCGGGGTCATCATGTAACTCTTATGTCAGTTTCAAAAATTTATACTAACCTTTTTGAAGGTTCCTGAAAAATTCCGCGTTATAGGAAATCGCGTTGTAGGAGACTTCGATCCAGTGTAAAAAGGGGAGGGATACGTTCCTAATCGAAAAAAAAATAGTTTTTATTTGAGATATTTTTCTATTTATCCATTTCATCATAACAACATAAATTAATTCATTTATTTAAGCAGCGCAAAATAAAATCTGGAAAAACAAATAAAAACTCTACTTAACATTAAATTAAACGAAAATTCAAATCACAAGCTTCTACAAATCTCCCTCCTCTACATCACTTATTATAATTTGAGTGTGTTTCAAACGTTTTGCTCATATCTATCCTAATTCAAATTCCGAGCTTCATCCACTATCAGACTGATCCTTTTCAGCGATTACTGGTTTTAAAAAAATCTTTCATTGAAGTCTGTTTTCCCTTATTTCGTAATATAATATTTCGTAATATATTTACATAATATATATTCCTGGTAGGCGGATAAAAGATTTGTAACTTTGCCGTCGATTAAATTCTAGCCATGCTATAAAGAGACAATACACATCCAGATCTTTCTTGTAAAATTAAAATATGTAGCGTAAAAATCAAAAAGGCTAGATCTCACATTTTTTTGAATAAACATATAATGCAAAATTAAAGCTTTTTAAAATATTATTTAAACATATTCTTGAAAACCGCGTTATAGGAAATTTTCCGCATTTTGCGAACCGCGTTGTAGCGAAACCGCGTTATAGAAGTATCGCGTTGTAGGAGGGTTATCTGTATAAATATTGCGCATAAGAATATACTCGAATTTTAATCGAGTTTTAATTACAAAGGTTAAACAATATATTCAGGCTTGAGTATGTTACCCGTTCTCATCTATTTTTTTTTTTTTTTTACAAATACTACTATGAAAGAGATTTTCTTGATTTATACTCAATACTAATCTAAATTTGTTCTACTGTCACCGAATTCGAATTGAAAAGACAGCGCAAAAAGTGAAAATCACCAGTTAAATTTGCTTCCATGATCGATCAGTTTCTATGTTACATCGCCCGAAAACTGATATCAAAAACGTTACATAATGACCTCCCTGTTTTCATATGACGACAACGTTATATGAGCATCCAATCGAAGATTCCCTAAAGCAAAGAGTAAGGAGTATTTTTGAACCGATTCTATTGTTTCTATTTGACAGCGGTAGGATGGAGATCATTATCGAAGCATATTCCAATAAGGGTGTTACTCAAGTCATATAAAGCCTTTTTGTAATGAAGGGATCTTCAAATTCGAGCGACCAATTTTTAACGAAGCCAAGTATTGATCTAGCTTTATTAATCCAACTTGAACACGAGCTTCGTGTCGAATAACACCTCAAGATCAAGAACCGTTTTTATATTTTCAAGTTTGTTGCAAGAAATAAGTTGAAGGAAAAAAAGATTTTCATTTTGAAGATGTTGCATAAGTAGGAAGATCGTTTTAAGAATAGTGAGCATAGGAGAGGTCCAAGATGACTACGCAGGTGGAACCGATGTCCACCGTGAGTGGCATGCATTGAATAAAACTATTTGAAGCGGTCTCGAAAACAGAAAAAGCAAGGCGTGTCGGTGTAAGAATTAAGAAATTACGATTAAATCCATTGATGGCCTTTGAGAAGTTAGTGTAAATAACACCCGTTTGTTTATGCTCGGCAAAAGCCCACATTGAGTAGGGCACAAAATTATATTTAACGATTAGGTGAATTTATTATATACCAACCGCTCAAAAATCGTAGGAAGAACACTTAGCTTAGTAGTATAATTACTTACATCATCCACATTTGCCCACTCTTACGTAAAGGGATGATGAAACTGGACTTTTATGTCGCAGGGAAGTGACCAATTTTTAAACATTCATTCACGAGTCAAGAGTGAAGCAAGTAAACTCGCTTAGGCACGAAAAATACAAGAACATAACGATTAGGGTAAAAAGACACAGTAGATGGAGAAGTTGTTTGAAGAAATTTTTTTTTGTTTTTTGTATTTTACAATAGTGCTTACCTTGAAAATTCCGAATTGCATTCTGAGAATGTACACATAATATTTCGTCAGCTCTTGGAAATTGAGGATTTAACTACTTTGTGTCCGTATTCTGCTTTACAGCAAAAAGGTGTCACTTTACATTTTAGTGGAGACAGAGAATATTGGGCTAAGGTTTGTTTAAAAAAATACTTAAAAAAAAAATACGTTTATTTTCAATATTTTTTACTATTAGCTCAACAATACAGCTAACGATATTGCGGAAATTGTGGCTCCCCTAATGGACGAAGTGATTGTTGTACCTAGAAACGGATTAGACAAAGCTGTTGTCTTGAGGCATGATATTGATATAATGTTGCCTCCTGAACATGAACTAAGGCGCTGTGCTGTAGTTACAAGTATTTCGAAAGATGTTCTTAAATTTCGATTTAACATCGATAAGACATTAGAACCTTTAAATATAAATCCACAACAAAAATTCGATTTGATTATACGACCTATGCGCTTGCCTTTAAGATATCAATACCGTGCCTTGGAATTATTAAAAATGGATATAGCTACGCGTCGTTATTTATTTCCTTCAGAGAAGAATATAAGATTTTTAAAGATTTTAACAGCTAATTCAAATCAACAAAAATGGTAAGAATAAAACGTGACAAATACTTACGGTGACATCATAAAGCACATTTATTATGCAATATTAATCAAAGCGGATATTTATATATATAGTTGTGGTAAAATTTCATTTATATGAATATAGCAGAAAGAAATTGATTAAGGTATGTCTGTCCATCTGCTTGGTTCCATTGCATTGTTAATATAACATAAGAATATCATAATATTGTTCATAATTGATTCATACATAATTATCCTGCCGGTTATATTAAATATTATTAAATAAATCTAAAAAATTAATATTTTTTTATAATTAGATGATGATTTAATAATCATGCTGAGATAAGAGAGATAACAAAAATAGATTTTACGACCACTGGAAAGTTGAGGGTTGTTGTCAACCTACATTGGTATAAAAAGTTTGGCTTGAATAGGTTAGACTTTTGAGCCTCGACCGTATCGGCAACTATGCTTGCGAAAACTAGGCCTTTATTTGACTTAAAAAAAAAATCTAATTTTTAATAGAATATGATGAAAGTTAGCTTAACATAGCGATATAACATACAAAAAATCTACAAAGCCAAGTTTGAACAACATATGTCCATTTTTTCTTCTTTATAAAATTGCCCAGAAAAAGTAGACGTATATATGATGACAAAAACTAGTTTTTAATATTTTAGAATGAAAATAGACGAGAAATGATAATTTTACAGGAGAATATTAGTTTAGAGACATTTAAACTACCTCAGTTGGGATGAAGGTTTGTTTTAAGAAAAGCGCCGTGTAAGGTATGTAATAATCGACCTCGCTGAACTATAATATTCTTATTTTATTTTTAGTTCGTCATTGTTTAATGCGAGTATATGGGAAAATCCAGAACAACTGCATGCGGTTAATAGTATAGTAAACAACCCAAATCTCTATGCTCCTTACATAATATTTGGACCTCCAGGTTGGATGAATATTGCACTTATGTCATTTCCTATGTTTTACTTCTTTCCTTTATTTGCTTATTCTTAACTAAAGGTACTGGTAAGACTACGACTGTAGTAGAAACTATCTTGCAGTTACAAATTAAGAATTCGTGTAATCGCATACTTGTAACGGCTTCATCTAATTCTGCTTGCGATACCATTGCACTAGGAATATGCAGACATATTAATCGTAGTCAATTGTTAAAAAGTCGTACGAATCTTCTAATAAGACTTTTCTCCAACAGCGTAGTTGCAAATCAACGTAATCTAATTGATCCCGAATTATTAAAGCGTTCAAATTGTAGTGGCTCGCATTATTACCCTGCAATCGAGGATATACGAAATTACAGTATAATTGTGACAACTCTGTGCACAGTAGGTAAACTGGCAACTGGTGGAATCGGTGATGGAAATTTCTTCACTCATATATTTATTGATGAAGCTGGAGCTTGCTCGGAGCCAGAAGCATTAGTAGGCATAATGGACATTAAGTCACGGAATTGTAAAATAATACTGTCAGGTGATCATAAGCAATTAGGTCCAGTTTTTAAATCGGAGCGTGCTGCAGAACTTGGATTGAGTAAATCCCTAATGGAACGATTGCTAGAAACGAAGTGCTATTTGGTAGATCAGAGGGGAAACTATGATCGTAATATACAATTTCGCTTAAAACAAAATTATCGATCACATCCAAAAATATTGGAATTATTTAATCATTTGTACTATAATGATGAATTGCAAAGTAAAGCTAAGCCAGGTAAATGAACGATTAGATTTTGATCTTATTATCATGTTTAATTATTATCTCCTACAGCTGACGTCAATATGGCAGTTAAATGGAATAAATTGACGAACGCAAATTTTCCTATAATTTTTCAATCAGTTTGTGGACGTACTGAGAAAGACAAACGTTCAGAAAGTTATTTCAATAATGACGAATTAGAAGTATCAATGGATTTTTTGGAAAATCTTCTCATTGATGGCATTGATGGGTGTCGAGTGAAACAAGAAGACATCGCAGTTATTTCGCCTTATAAAGAACAATGTAAACGCATCAAAGAAAAATTGAAATGTCGAAAATGGTCTTTAGTGGAAACTGGTACTGTAAATGCATTCCAAGGGCGTGAAAAGCATATAATCATTATTTCTCTCGTAAAATCATTTACGAGCTTGGGATTTGTGGACGAACCTAGAGTAAATGAATTTTTACATTAATTTGTTAAAATAATTTCACAAAACATTTTTCGTATAGCGTCTTAATGTCATGCTGTCACGCGCCAAATCATTGCTTATTATTATTGGTAATCCTAAAACTTTGCATCGTTCCTCACACTTCCGATATATACTCAATGAATGTTCAAAAAATGGTACATTTTTGAACAATGAGAAGGCAGAAATACCAACGCGAATGAAACGAAGACGACAACGAAAATCAGAAAATAAAAAAAATTTATAAAGAACTTTTTTGTCTAGTTTTTAAAAATTTGTTATTGTTGCTTTATTTTTCTACCTTTTTTTTGTGAATTTTGTGAAATTGCTTTTTGCATTATTGCATTATTTATTGAATTAAATGCAAATGCAATTAATGATTATTATCAATATTTGCTTTTCTCATTGCACGGAATCTGATTTCATTGGTATTGAAGTGTTAGGGAAAATCTGAATCCAAACAAAAAAAATTTTAATTTCCTTGTGAACATTTATATAAAAAGCGAAAGATATATTCAGTGTTAGATAAAGTTATGTATTTATTGCAGGCTTAATGCTCTCTTTACCTTAGTAATCCATTGAAAGAGTATATGCAATACTCAGAAGTTTGCTTTCACGACGCCAGTCGATTAAGAATGATTTATAAATCGATTTAATCATTTCTGTTCATCTGACGTTTATCCATATATTTTTGTGTTGAACATGCAGAGTGCAATTTTCGAAATATTTAGACGAAACTTAATGCAATCACTTGTTTTGTCTCAAGGACGAACGAACCTCACTGAAAACGGGTTGAATTGGACCGCTTTTACGATCAATTAATATTTCTCGAAATCGGTCAAAAGTAAAACATTTTCATATTAAACGAATGTGGAAAATTTGATTGAATGAAACCGTTTTTGAATCTTCTCCTATATAAACATCCTTAAAAAACAACCCGAAGAATCTATTTCTGTAGCAGGAGATGGATTCTTATTAAGGTCAA
>KK351068.1:1061756-1073599 GCA_000671755.1 Glossina brevipalpis | reverse complement strand
ATTTTATGAGGAATTTGAGCGAATTAAAACAGGGTTCTGTTTCAAATTATAAAAAATGTGTGTCCCACACGCATTGGTACTTTTTTCTGACCAATTTGGTCTTTTTCCGGATATTCCCTCATATAAGTATACTTTTGAAAAGTATATTAAAGCATTTGTATGGCAATAAAATATAATTGTTAAGACTTAAAGACAACGCCAGATGAGTGTAAGTATTTATTTGTCGGCCTTGTCCGACTATGCCAATATAATTTCGATATGCAATGAAAGAAGATGGATTTATTGTTATACGCAAGAGGGAAATTAATCCCAAGAAAAATTTTCTTGTATTTTTCTTGAAGTTGTGAAGGCTTTATTAATTACAAGTTCACAAAAACGTGTAAAATTTCAAGAACTTAAATCCTTTGTAATTGATTCCATTTATATCGTCATGCATTATAGGGGATAAACAATCCATATCAAGTTGGTGGAAAAATTCTGTAGTATTTTAAATAAAAGATTTGAATTGAAGATATTTGATGTGTTCTTTAGTCAAATGTCGAATGGTGAATGTCGAGTTCCTTTGTTATTGGTTTAGTGTCTCGATGTTAGGTTACTTGCAAGCATGATTTTTAAAACGTCATTATCAACTTTAGTTGGCCTCACAGAGAGAGAGGCTCTGAAGTATTCAGAACGAAATTTGACAAAATATTTTTCGGAGGTACGAACATTTACAACTTCAGTGCTCAAAGTGTCACATAAGATTTTCCAAGCAATCGATACGTTGTTTCCGTTCTGGAGCTAATACAAAATGCAATGTCTTAAATGCACTTTCGCCACTACCATTTTATTCACTTTGCACTTTGCAACTAACTGATGAAAGGTATTAAAGGTACTTCCTTGCGCTAAGGCGTAAGGCTCACAAAATGAAGCATTCTATCTGCTTTCTTTGACCTGATAGTTCAAATTACCCACAGGTAGAGAAATATGACGAAACTTTCTCTTTCTCTTTCTGATAGAATATTTATCTGCTTACGCGGACGAGAAAGCCAATTCTCGACAATACTATTATGATAACAAGAACGGTGAACTCGAATGAGAGAAACGATATCGAATTTGTTCGATATCGCGAACTATAAACTGACCGTAGGTCTCAGGTAAAGCGTTGCTCAAGTAAAAAATTCTGTTATACTTATCCGCATACGTTTTATTATTATTTACATAATCATATGGATTTAAATCTTTTTCCTAGACGGAATTGCGATAACCAAATCTTAATAAATAAATTCTATTGAACTTGATCTGAAAAAAATGAAAAGAAAAACTTGAAAAAGAGTCTTGAAGATGTAATTAAAAACATAAGCATAGTTAACGAACCCTGTCTGGGTTCTGCATCGTTAAAGAGTTCTTATGCTAAATGGTTTCTCATAAGCATAATTTTTACATTACAACATTTGGCAAATAGCTGCAGGAAGACCGTATAAAAGGTCTTTCAAATAAATGAAATGAAATTTGTTAAGATTTCTAATTAATTTAGGCAACGCTTTTTTACCTTTTAATTGTTTTTTAAACAATCGAGTAATGGAAGGCTATGTCAAATTAGATATAGACATTAAAGAACAACTTATCATGAGGGACGCATGAAGAAATCAGTTAAAAAGAAGCGATTTATAAAAGATAATAGTGAAAGAAATAGAGACTTTAAATGGAAACTTCAATAAAAATAGCTTATCATTATAGGAAAAGGAAGAGTTCAACAGAACAGTTTATCGAAAAAAGCAAGACGAAGTTACGGAAGGCGATATTCAAAGTGATAGAGACTTTAAACGAGAAAAGTTTGATTATAAATACCTTCTCATGATGAATGAACAAAGAAAAAGAAAATAATTATAAAATAAATAAATGATGAGAAAATAAAATTTCGAAAATGCATTGAGATCTTATTGAAAAACTTAAGAGTACTCCTTCAAGAAAAGCGGATATGACGCGATTTTATTCACCATAAAAAGTTTTGTTAAAAAAAATGTATAATTTTATGTTACAATTTTTCATATTTTAATTAAAATTACTTTTAATTTACAAGAAAAAAAATTTGTTTCGAAAAATTTCGTAAATATTTGAATTAAATGTAATTTTTTTTGAATCATTTTCATAAGTATGACTGACTGAGAGTAATGTGTCTCTACACCCACGCACATTATTCAAATGATGGTTATAAATGAATTTTGAGTCTTTTTTATACACTCAAGGACTGTATGGATTGTGAAAATCAAATGACGGGGGGCAGTTGGTTTGCTGGATCTTGTAAGGAGATGTATGAGCAATTAGTTATTAGACGGGCCTTCAACAAGCAAAATTAGTGCAATAATATATTTTTTTTTCTTTTTTGGTTTTCTGTTCTTAAATTTATAATAAATATATATGTATGTATGTACGTTTGTGTATGTACGTATATTAATTAGTTTTTTAAGTGTTACAAAGCATTTGTGGAAATTCATTCATTCATTCATAAAATAAATATTAAAATTAAAAAGTTGAGGGAAACTAACGTCAACTCTACGAACTCTTAATGTTATTATTATTTCTTTTTTTTTTTTTTTTATAAATCATTTAATTATTTTATCACTCAGGTCCACATTGAGCGTTAAAAAAAGAATCTATTTACAATCAACATGAAATAAAAACAGAAACGAGTCATGCTTACCACGAGAACAAAAGGTGACGACTTTTTAACGATCAAACTTACGAATGATGGAAACAAATAGTAAACGTAACATGAATTATTTTCGAATTTTTATTATTATTATTGATGTTTTTTTTTTTTTTTTTTTACGTTAATATTATATATCGTTTACGTTTATATGATATATTGTTGTTGTTATACTAAAAAAAAGGAACAAAGTATCTTGTTTTAATCAATAATTATTAGAATCGTGATTATTGTTGATACGATATGATACGATATACGATAAAAATGAAATAAGTTTAAATGTGTGAGTCAAGTAATGTGTATACATGTTTGTTCATATTTTTAAAGTGTTTCGTGTGTTCATTTATATTTTTTTTTTTTTATTTAAACTTCAGTTTGTGGTCTCTTCTCAATCCAAGCTTTAATTGGATCCATTGCGTTAATGGTATCTACGACACCGCGTAATGCTGGATAGGCTTCCAATAGATCACGCTTCACCATATAATTCATATAATCCAAAATGCCGGCGAAGTAAACATCAGCCCATGTTAACTACGTATTACAATACAAAGAGGTTTTGATTCAAATTTGGTTCAAAATTTGGTTTAATTTTAATCTGCAGTTAAGTTGTAAGTGTAAATGTTAAGCGTAAGTAAAGAGTACATACCTTTCCCAATGCCAAATGGCCATCGTTATCTTTTACTGTTTGTTCCAACTTCTCCAAATAGAATGGAATGACTTCATTGTTAAGGGTGACCAGTTTCTTTTCCTTGATTTCATCTTCAGGTTCGTAGGAGACGACTGCAATTTCTATATATTAAAAAATGCAAAGATTAATCAAACAACATGTAAACATGCAACATCACACATTGTTCGCTACTTAGACGAAAATCATTAATTGTATCAACAACAATATCGATTTGTAGATCCTCCCATGGAGTTGTGCCACCTAAGCCAACCACTTTAGCCAAAAAACGAGCCATCGATATGCTTTGATGAACACGTTTGCCGTCGACCTCCAAGACAGGCATTTGTCCCATAGGCATGGCTGTATATGGAAATCATAATAATAATCATATCATTATAATTACAATTGGACACAACTTTCAAATTTAGATTTCAATTACTTGGCTTTAAAGCGGGCCATTCATCGCGCGTTACACGCACATCCTCGTATTCAATGCCGCCGTATGCGAATAAATAACGCAACGGCTCAGCCAATGCTTTCACATTGAAATAGAATAATGTATAGGTGTGCTTAACGGGTTCACTTGGTTCAGCTGGAGGTGCACCTGCTTCACCGCCCTCAGCTGGCGCTCCCTCTGCTGCTGGTGCTTGCGCTTCATCGGCCATCTTTTATTAAAAATTACTGTAACAATCAAAATTTTTATCGTACAGAACGGAATTAATAAAACCGAAAAATTTTTTTTTTATGTTTTTTGAAAAAAAAAAATATGATAAATTTTGTCGAAAATGTTCAGAAGACTTAACGTAAGAAAAAAAATTTATATTAAAATTGTTTTAAAAAAAAATTCATAGCTATCTTTCTGATAAATGTCTTCTCAAATCCACTAACTCAGAATGGGTAAACTAATTTTATCGCTCAATTTGTAATCATTAGTAATGTATGCGCTCGATCAATAGAAGTACAAATATGATTCCTATGGGTGAACCAACTAGTTCCACAAGCGCAAATATTGAAAACCTTTCCTTTTCATACAAAATATTTACTTAAAATGAGGATTTTTGAACGTCAACTCCTAAGCATCAGTTTCTTGCACTTTTCATGCCTGTAAAAAAAGGTTACTTAAGCCACCATTTTGTAGAAAATAGTTCATGTATCATAATCTGTGCGTAATTCCTATATCCTATATCACTTGCGATATACGATAGACAAATATTGGGTGGATGCATGTAACACTCAGAAAGTCTTAAGATGGACACATTTTTTATTATATAGATTTTCTTTTCTGTTTTTTTAATGGACTGAGTAGCAGTGTAATGTCCACTAGCGAACCTACGACATTTGGGCAAGACCATCACGGATTACGCGTTACGCATTACCCCGCAATGAGCCTTTATGGATCGGTTATCTTCATTAGGCTCATCCTACATACCACTTTCTCTAATGAGATTAGGGATTCGGATGTAACCTTCGCCTGACTTTATTTCGGAGGATGCGAACTTTGTCCGTACTCCCGGACCCCTCAGCATAACTGTGATTACGTTAGCTGTTACGGTTTCGGCATCCAGAGATCTGGTAAGTGTATTTCTCCAAGTGCCCAAGTCGGATTTAAGCCTGTCTCTCTTTGTGTCCCTTTGACAATTTTTCAATTTCACGAGTGAATGCTCTTGAAAATAGATTTGAATATTTATGTGATCAATACCCATGTAAAGCCATATTTATAAGAAAAAATGGCAGTTTGTAATATTTTTTGCCAAAAAAAACTATGAGAATTTGGATCGGATACGACCCATTGCACCAAATTTCGGACATGTAGTCCTATATTTTGGAACTAGCCGCAAATCGAACTTTTAGCACTTTATGGCAGAAATAGTGGTAGAGTAAGAATAATTAAATTTGCTATACTTAGATCGTATAAGTTCGCCCTTTAGGCACACTGAAAGGACTAACATGAAACACTGCCTTTACATAGAAACAAGGCATAGTTTGTAGTACTTTTTCACAAAAGGAAAGTTGGCTTTGCCCGATTATAACGTTTTATAGTTTGTTTTTGTTTAAAAAAAAAAACATTATAAATCGATCAAGTGAGGCAAATAATGTAATTCGAAGTTGTAGTAATCAGGTGTCTTTGAATTCCTAAGTAAATATAAGAAATGAAGTCGTAAGAATTGACTCTCTCATCAATTCAACAGCATTTGGACAACCTTTTGTGATATTAATATTTATATTTTATATAGTTATTCTGCAAGAAAACTGCGATGATGAGCTCGTTAAAGTTTTAAGCGGAATTGTGGGAAATGGTTTTCTTAACATCGGTTGCTTACATCGTCCATTAGGAACAACTCTATAGTAAGTAACTCTTATGTTAATCTCCTCACTATATTGGGTTTACCAAAAAAAAAAAATACTTTATGGCATTTTTCCATCTTGGTACCTTTAAAGGCTCATAACGTTAACACCATGAAGTCGTACTTTAGTGGGGAATGTGGCTGCCTATCTGCAGACAATTAATTCAGTAACTGCAATTGCGTTTTGAAAATGCGTCAAGAGTTTGAAAAAATTCCTTATATTTTGTCGTATCATTGCGATGAAAGGGACAATGTTTCGTGGGTTGAGATAGAAAAATTCGTAACATTTATTGTGAAAATGCTTCATCAAAATAAACAAAAAAAAGAAAATTTCGATGTTAAGAACGCGCTGATCTTTAATCGATCAATCATTGGTAAAGTCGACGAAATTCTTCAAACTACTATTTCTTCACTATTTCTTCTTATAATCTCGCTAGAGAATTGAACACAAATTTATAAACCAGACCATAAAAAATTTATTGGATCCATTTTTAGTGTTCGAATCGCCCTGGAAGCAAACTGAAATAGAAACGTTTTTGAAGAAATAGAGAACAGGCGATAGGAAGTGGACCACAGATTACGATAATCTGCGTTCAAGAAATCTTGGTTCAAGATAGATGAACTTAAACAAAATGATTTCAAAGCCTTGTTTCACACTACGGTAGATAGTGGTTTGTGTTTGTTTATATTAGAAGAGACTCGTCCATCATCATGAGATGTTCCAACATATCCACTCTCTCGATTGATACCACTCTTCAGTTTCGATAATTACAGCGTTTAAAGCAACTAGAATTTATTATTAATAGCAAAGTCGATGGTATCCATCACCACAGTGCTGGATTACAAATGAGAAATGAAAAAATAGCAAAAGTTGAGAGAGAAATGTTGCTACATCCGCCGTGCAGCTCGGACCTTGCTCCTTCCGACTAACGTATGTTTGGCTTTCTACAGAGATATCTCTCAGTGGTGCAAAAATGATTTTAAAAAAGGAATAAGAATATCACGGTATGGTTTTTCGAAATCCCAGAAACTCTACCGTGACAGCGTAGTTGCCTGACCAGAAAAGTTACAAAAGCCTATCGATTCAAATGGCATTTATTTTCTTAAATAAAGTTCATTTAAAATACAAAAAAAAAAATATGTGCATTTCAGTGAACAAACGCCACGAACTTGCCCTAAAATTTATTATTTGAAAATAGTTTTAATAATTGAAAGGAAAATGTCCCAAGTAAAAACGTGTTTACTTTTGTTTCCCTACTTGTAGGTAAATCATTGGTTTTAATCATTGAACCTTTTTGCCGATGCAACAAGTGGTCTTGCCGAATACTTTAGAAAGAAAAAGAAGAAGAAAGTTTTGATGAGTCAACAAAAAAAAAAAAAAAAACGGAGATCTAGGTCAAGGACTTTAGGCCCAATGTCGTTTTCTTAAATGATATTTTTATTACCATTTGATTGACTTTAAAAATGATTTGCTATTTGAAGATGCATCTTAACCAAAGCATAAGACTTCGCCTTTCACGGACATGAAATTGTCAACTAAACGCGAATTTCGATCAAAATTTGCTGTAATTTGTAAACTTCTATGAGTTCATGGAAATAATTTCAAAAAAAAAAAGTATACAAAAACGTGTGATAGAAATTTTGAAAATAATTCTGTACATCTTTTGAATTGTTTGGACGAATAATAAATTTTGTAAACTCGACTTTATTGAGAATAAAAAAGATCTTTTAATCTACTATTAATTTTATATAATTTTCTTTATATAATTTTTCTGTTAATTTTTGTTTCAAGTTATGTTACAATAAAATCTAATTAGAAATATTTAAAACAGATAACGGAAATACTTTGTTAACGTCGTTGCAAAAAAAAAAAAAAAACTCCTACTTTTTATATTTATATTTATAAAATGCTTTCTCAAAAGTCGTTTACATTTATTGATTACTGCACCCACGTTATATATATATATATATATCGTTATAGTTATTATTTGCATGGCACAATGCATTCTTTTTCCCGAAGATTTACCATATACGGGAGCAAAGAATAGAAGAAGAAAAATAAAAATCGAAGGGCGTTGGCATACACGTTCTGGTTTCAAATGCATTAATTGATCGGATGCTATGCAACAAAAGAAAGAAAGAAAGGAAACCTCACTTAATATATGCATGAGTTCAGTATAAGACAAAAACAACAATAACTAACACTAGCGTAGGTTGCACATCAGCTGAACTGTGGCTAAATGTAAATGCAAAAAAAAAAAAAAAAGAAAAAAAGAAAAAAAAGTAAGAAAACTTTATACGGTTTTGAACGAACATAATATGCTCGTACAATAGAATCTTAAGTTTTTAATGTCGACTCTGACTTTTGAGTGAAATAAAAATTTGAAAAAAAAAGCATACGATACAACCCTGTTTAGGCGAAGCAAACTCTCTTCATAGTGAAAAAACTAATGTGAGTTACGCGGATCCAACGTTACGGCAAAGATTGACAATTTTCTTTAATCGCGTATGCATGCCAAGCATTGGCCATTGTATTTTTCGATCGAATCCTTTACCGATCTTGAGGTTTTGGTAGCAAAAATCGCCACACCCTTGAATAGTATTCGTGGCAAGTCGCATAATGTCTAGAAATGAAAAATTTAATAAAAAAAAGTTAACTTCGCATTAGCTCAAGAAGACACAACACTATTGAGCTCGTTTCTCGAGAACTCACGGCTAAAGAATTGAACATTGCAAGTATAGGGTGGAAGAGCTTCTATAGACAAATCCGGGAATATCTAAGAAACCTATTATAATTTCTAGGCACCAAGATTGCAAAGCGACTTACCTATCATACGCAAACGGCTGTTTCTGAGTTATGAAACGTCTTGAAGCAGACAAGAGCTGAGAAATGGAAGAACCAGGCCGAAAAATAGCCTAAGAAGCTTGGAAGAACTAGTTATTCGAGATGGCAATAAAAGCTGCACTTGTTTATGTTTCCGAATGACAGCTTACGTGGCACCTTTTCAATTATTTACATAAACCCCAACGAATCTCAGACTGCTGTTTCCATTATATAAATCCTACCTATGGGAATTTATGATTGGCATGCGATAGATCCAGAAAAAAAGCTCAACTAATATTTTTCTCAGATCGAGCTGATTCGCTGGTAAGTATCGCCCATGTAATAATGAAATGTCAAAAAAGTCAAGACTCGGTCGGTACACAGTTATGTTCGCATATCGGGGCACTTGTTAGAAAGATCAAGTCCTGTTTTTTCATTACTCAGCCTTTGTCTGCCTCAAAACATTTGATAAATCGAAAATGTACTTTTGCATACGATAGGTGGGTTGCTTTGCAGCGTAGTTTGGTCCTTTCGCGTATGACAGATGGCTCACTTTGCACTCTTCCAGCCTAGGAATTATAATAGCTTTCAGTCTTTACATTGCGTCGGCAAGAAAGATGTATAAGAAATCCGAAAAGTTTTATATAGTTTTGGTCGACGTAAAATTTTCAATTAATATATAGGAACTCTACCTGCCTACCTTCTGCTGAATTTTGAGTATTTAGAAAGAATGCTAGAAGTTGTCGAATACATATTTAAATAANTATATATATATATATATATATCGTTATAGTTATTATTTGCATGGCACAATGCATTCTTTTTCCCGAAGATTTACCATATACGGGAGCAAAGAATAGAAGAAGAAAAATAAAAATCGAAGGGCGTTGGCATACACGTTCTGGTTTCAAATGCATTAATTGATCGGATGCTATGCAACAAAAGAAAGAAAGAAAGGAAACCTCACTTAATATATGCATGAGTTCAGTATAAGACAAAAACAACAATAACTAACACTAGCGTAGGTTGCACATCAGCTGAACTGTGGCTAAATGTAAATGCAAAAAAAAAAAAAAAAGAAAAAAAGAAAAAAAAGTAAGAAAACTTTATACGGTTTTGAACGAACATAATATGCTCGTACAATAGAATCTTAAGTTTTTAATGTCGACTCTGACTTTTGAGTGAAATAAAAATTTGAAAAAAAAAGCATACGATACAACCCTGTTTAGGCGAAGCAAACTCTCTTCATAGTGAAAAAACTAATGTGAGTTACGCGGATCCAACGTTACGGCAAAGATTGACAATTTTCTTTAATCGCGTATGCATGCCAAGCATTGGCCATTGTATTTTTCGATCGAATCCTTTACCGATCTTGAGGTTTTGGTAGCAAAAATCGCCACACCCTTGAATAGTATTCGTGGCAAGTCGCATAATGTCTAGAAATGAAAAATTTAATAAAAAAAAGTTAACTTCGCATTAGCTCAAGAAGACACAACACTATTGAGCTCGTTTCTCGAGAACTCACGGCTAAAGAATTGAACATTGCAAGTATAGGGTGGAAGAGCTTCTATAGACAAATCCGGGAATATCTAAGAAACCTATTATAATTTCTAGGCACCAAGATTGCAAAGCGACTTACCTATCATACGCAAACGGCTGTTTCTGAGTTATGAAACGTCTTGAAGCAGACAAGAGCTGAGAAATGGAAGAACCAGGCCGAAAAATAGCCTAAGAAGCTTGGAAGAACTAGTTATTCGAGATGGCAATAAAAGCTGCACTTGTTTATGTTTCCGAATGACAGCTTACGTGGCACCTTTTCAATTATTTACATAAACCCCAACGAATCTCAGACTGCTGTTTCCATTATATAAATCCTACCTATGGGAATTTATGATTGGCATGCGATAGATCCAGAAAAAAAGCTCAACTAATATTTTTCTCAGATCGAGCTGATTCGCTGGTAAGTATCGCCCATGTAATAATGAAATGTCAAAAAAGTCAAGACTCGGTCGGTACACAGTTATGTTCGCATATCGGGGCACTTGTTAGAAAGATCAAGTCCTGTTTTTTCATTACTCAGCCTTTGTCTGCCTCAAAACATTTGATAAATCGAAAATGTACTTTTGCATACGATAGGTGGGTTGCTTTGCAGCGTAGTTTGGTCCTTTCGCGTATGACAGATGGCTCACTTTGCACTCTTCCAGCCTAGGAATTATAATAGCTTTCAGTCTTTACATTGCGTCGGCAAGAAAGATGTATAAGAAATCCGAAAAGTTTTATATAGTTTTGGTCGACGTAAAATTTTCAATTAATATATAGGAACTCTACCTGCCTACCTTCTGCTGAATTTTGAGTATTTAGAAAGAATGCTAGAAGTTGTCGAATACATATTTAAATAACTCAAAGTAGAACAAAGTAGTTGAACCGCCACGCCCACAATAACTGGAAATTTTTTTTTTTTTTAAATAGTTTTGTTTAAGTGAACATTCGTGTCAGATATCTAGGCTACTAAAGTCATCTAAGAGTTCCTTATAAAAAAGTCCTATAAATATAGTTCCGAACGGTTGGTTAACATCTTAGCAAAAGATTAATCACGACTCTCTCTAAAGCGAGCACGTCTTCATTATTTATGTAAGTTTTCTTAAAGCATTCTCCTCCTCCTTCAAATCTTTATTTTAAAGCCTTATATGAATGTGTTATAGAGAAGAATAGAAGAGATAATGTATATCTGTCTTTCTCTCTCTCTCTATCTGTCTCTCTCGCATGAGTTTCTTTTTTTTCTTTATTCTGAAGATAGATATTTTACGTGTGATTTTCTTAAATTTCAAATCATCATGTCAGTAATTGGTTGTAGGATTGACTTGATTTGATTCGAAAGTAACTAAAAAAGCTGTGAAGCTTTTGGAAATTAGCTAAAAGCTTACAAAAGCACAGTCTAAGTAATAGTTAAGCATCAGTAAATTTATTCATAATAATGCATATTTATAAGCGTTACAAACCAATTGTCAAACTAAGCATTCAATTGAACTTTGAAATTTTAAGAGTAAAAAGCTGAAAATTTTAAAACCGGCCGGCCGGTTTTATGAAATAAAAAGAAAAAAAGAAAAACAGAAAAAAAAACTTGCTAAGCGTTGTGGTGAAACTAAGTAAACATAAAGAGAGACCGACGAAAAAAGGTTCATCTTTCAGTTGTGCTGATTAAGCTTCGAATTCCTTTTTCTTAGCATTTTTCTGTTTTCTTTCACTTTTATCTTAGTCCGGATTATGAATCATTCCATATTATTACGGTTTTCATTTACTTTCTTTATCTTGTTGCTT
>KK351068.1:1042717-1055464 GCA_000671755.1 Glossina brevipalpis | reverse complement strand
GCACTAAATTCATTGAGAGAATATAAAAAAAATTTAATTCTTTTTTTTTTTGTTTTTTTTTTAAAACTTTTTTTGCGTAAAACCTTAACAAATCGGAATATTTAGATCAATTTTTTTCAAGACTTTTTTTTCATTAAATACACAGGTGTCCTTCAATTCTTTTAAACACTTTTGAATTATAGATTACATCACTTGCAGCACTTTTTGAAATACTTTAAACGATAAAAAAATAAAATAAAAAATATAAAAGAAAACCCATAATTCTCATCTAGTTTATCGGAATGAGTTTAGCACCTTTTGCTAATTTTTTTTCAGGTCTTACCTTCAAAAAATTTTGCGGATATTTGTATAGAAAAACAAAATCTTTTTTTTTTTTTTTTTAAACTTCACAAATTTCAAATAAAAAAACGTTTTATAAAAACCGAATTTCCTTATATGCCCTAGAAGCCTGTTACACAGCTGAACCTTTAAGTGTAACTGAACAGACTACGATCCCTCAAATAGCGAGTTTAGGTTTATATACGAGCCAATTAAATATGCATGCATTAAATTATATATTGAAGCGCTTTGTTAAAGTTATGTTTGGTGAATTTCTTCTTTATTGCACTTACTCTCATTTTCTCTCTCATTCTCACGAAAGGTATAAATGAACATTTCCAAAGCATGACAGAGAGTATCATTGGTTAAAAGAGAGTAAATAAAAAGAGAAAAAATGTTTAATGCTTGTAAATGGGAGATCATTGTGTTGTACCTTACAAACTTCAACACTGTACTTTTTTTTATCATGAAAAATACTTTTTATACCCTACAGAGAGTATATTAAGTTTACACGTATCTATGTAACATCCAGGAAAGCTTAAGCGACATCCTCGTTGTATTATACCGATCGTTTTAGAATCATTTCCTGAATCGATTCTAGCTTATCTGTCTGTTCGTCTGTCTAAGGCCTGTTCATTTATGTTTGCATGCAATTCACAGATCATAATTTTCAAGATAATTTGACACAATGTTGTGCATTGAGGCCCAAGAATCAACGCTGTTGAAAACCCTTCCCCATTTGAAAACAATTAAAATTTCTAATATTTTTCAATAAAAATCAGTAGCAATTACTTTTGGTTCCATGTAAAATAAATGTGCAAAATTGAATCGAATGGAACCATCATATAACCGCTTTTTTGAAAAGTTAATCTAAAGTCTAATTTTTAATATTTTATGAGGCAAATAAGTTCTTAATAACAAATCGATATAAAAATTAATCGTACAATCGTATAAGTGTTCTCATGAAAAGTAAGTCTTTATACGAGAACAAAGTCTAATATTAAACACTTTTCGCCAAAAATAAAAATTAAATTTACTAAATTTAGACCATGACAGTTCATTCTTTAGAACAACTTCTCTATAAGGGCAAAAGCATGCCTTTCCTTGGAAAGGAGATATAAATTAAAGTATTTTTTCACAAAAGTAAATGAAGAATTGTATTAGACAAAGTGGTGTAGGGGGTCTGATTGGCGGTTTTGTCCGACTATAACGTTTCAAGCTATTTATTTATTTTTTTCTACGCATGGTCTCAAATTTATTTTTACTTGCTATATTATCTACTACTCTCTGTATTAGAGTATTCAACTTTACAGTAGCGAGCGCGATATGTAATTGACAAGAAGTTTGACGTATATCTAATGCAAATATTGCCACTAATGGTTTTAAATTACATTCACATAATTGTCAGATGTTCGTCTAAGACGAAGCAGAATTGAAATCAGAAGCCTATCATCAATAAGCTGCTTTATGGATAAGTTGCATGGCATGAAAAATCAAACTTAAATAAGAGAAAGAGTATCAAAAAAGTACAATAGTACTGCATTTGCCAACTCTGCTATATGTAATATAAAATGAGAGAGTAATTAAAGAAAACACAGAGAGAAGAAGAATCATAAGAATTTTAATAAATATGAGAGAGAGACTGAGCAAATTACTTAAAAATCTAAGTTTTTGTTATAAAGAAGAGAGAGAGCAGATTTATAAAATTAATCCAATTTACCAAGATTTTTGGAACCTGAAAATGATGTTTTTTTTTCTGGAAAATTAAAGAAAAAATGTTTTAAAAAACTAAAAGTAAAAGACAAAATATTTATTGCATTTAAGTGGTGAGCTTACAACGTTTTTATTTACTTTGATTACTTTTAAAAAAAAGCAGAGACAGTAAACTAAATGAGAATAAAACTCTCATTTATCTATGTATTTAATGTATCCGTAATGTGAGGTGAACTTATATTTCAAATGTTCTCCTAGATACTCCGTTTTTTTTGTTGTGTGTTCTGTGCTTGTATCGAGAACCTAAAGGCTAAGAATTCTTTAATAAACCTTTTGATTTTGTTTAGCAAACTTCTTCCCCTACCTAATATGCAAACGCTTCACACACAATAGTCCTTCAATCTGGAATGGTGGTTTTCTCACACATTGATGCTCTATCTCTCTCTTAAAATAAAAACCTTTGCAGCTTTGACTTACGACAAATTTTGACTTCTCAAGTTTTAGTTGTTAGTTATGAGTTCATATCAATTAATTTATATTTATTATTAAAGGTTTGCACTAAACGATGGGAGGAACGTATGACTGAATCAACTTGACAAGACTAGACATTTCTTAAATTCTTTCGCACTTATGTATAATTACGGGAATGACAAATGTTATGCCTTTGATTTAAACAATTTTTCTTGTTAGGTTTATTTAATAATTTTATATTAAAATTAAAAAAAAAGAAAAAACATTTCTTTCCATTGAATTCTATACACAAATAGTAACAAATTATATAATGAATTTTGTTTGCTTTTTCTTTTTTTTGCTCGCATACATTTTCTTTTGCGGTTTTTAATATCGAATAACCTGAAAAACTCTATAAATGCATTTAAGAAAACCACAGGCACAGGTAAAGGCAAAGGCATGTCATAGTAGTTAGAAACAGTTCATGTCATAAATGTTTACAAATCGTTAGCTGACGGGTTCAAATTACCCGGCTTTCCACATATTGGCGCGAGCGTAAAGGTGTTTCAATACAAAACATGAAACCATTGAAAATATGAGAAAATTTTAATTGTTTCGAAGTGATTTTTTGCTATCCACCATTACTAACGGGCGCCGCGCGTCCAAAACTATTTGAAATCAGATACACTTCATTGCTTATGTAAACATTAAGGTTTATTAATAGCAGGTGCAGACTAGAGATTGATTGGAGTTCAGTATTACATAAGAATTTCGATTTTGTTTATTTAATTGAATTAATTTTCTTTTAAAAATTGGAATGTTTGTTTATTCAATCATTTGAGATTTGGAATGATTTCTGTAGTCTACGCTCGGAAATGATTAAATCGTCGCAGAAGTTCGTAGTAATGAAGTCGATGTAAAAATGCATATACGTTGTCCATTTCATGGGATATTTCCAGAGCTAATAACTGAATTAATACTTATCAGGTTGTGAATTGCAAATATGTTTATTAAAAATATAACAAATTCCTCAAAAAAAAACCTAAACGAAAATGTTATAAACAAATAAAAACATTATAATCGGCCCTGTCCGATTCTTCAATATCCTACAAAACTTTGACTAATACAGCCCTTCTTATTTATTTTCGTAAGAAAGAATCAAAAATAATTAATATATTACGGTGTTGTCCAAAAAATAGACTTACGTGATCCAAATTTTTTTATGTTAGTTTTTTATGTTATTAGGGATCAATTTTCATCACGAAATATTGAGGGTCGGAACCCTTTGCCATATAAAGGCTTATTATTCTTGAGAATCCAAAAAAAGACGTACGTGATCCAAATTTGTAGTTCGAATTACTATTAGGGCCTAATTTTCACCATTCAAATACACAAGATCAGATTCTTTTGTTATACATAGGCTTAGTTTTAATGAGAACCCTTATATATTGTGAGGTCCAAAAAATCTACCTATCTGATCCAATTATTATTATGACTAAATTTTTATCGTTGAAATATTAAAGCTCAGATCTTTTTGTCATAAAAAGGTTTACTTTTTATGCGCTTACTTATATGCGATGGATTCCAAAAAATAGATCTTTCTAATCCAAATTTACTTCTTATGTCATATTATTATTATGGACTAATTTTCATTATGGAATAAAAGAAATGAATGTTTTTTATATAAGAACTTACTTGTCATGAGGAGTCTTATATGGGACGAGTTCAAAAAGTAAACCTACGTGGTCCAAATTTGGTACAGTTAATTTTTATGGCAATTTACTATTATGAACTCATATTCATTATAAAATTTTGAAAAATTAGATCTTTTTACCATATAAAGGTTTACTTTTCATAAGAACGTTTATATTGGCGGTGGTTCAAAGAATGGTCCGAATCGATTCAATTTTTTCACAATATGGTGGTTTCTGAGGATTTTTGTTGTATGAAAACTTTTTTCAAATAAGGCGTTATATAGGACTGGTCATAAAAATGGTCCGAATTCACTTTTAATAGCGTTCGCCCTTGGGCTAAAACGCGTCAGTATCAAAATATCACAAAAGTTGTGACCTCTAGGTTGAACACAACGATCCATGGGCAGATATCGGACAAATGGGCAGGCTGAAATCGCCAAGGCAGGTATAGCAAAAGATAGATCTAGGTGTTACACACACGTACGCACTAACTTATAATACCCTACATTACTTGTGATTTTTAGTAATTCATTTTATTTAATAATTGGAAAGAAATTATTTATTTTGATTTATTTATTTATTTGTTTTTTTTTTATTTATTTTTTTGTTTACTAAGAAAACTCACTTAAAATTGCTATCAGTCGGATTACTTAAGTTACACTTAATATATTAAACTTACAATAAAAGTTTTTTAAACTAAACTAAAATTAGGAAGAAAAAAAAATATTCAATTAAGCAAAAACAAATAAATGAACCGGAGGGGAAAAGAAACAAGCAACAAAATTATATTTGGCTGTGGCCGAATCTTGTATACCCATCACTTTTGACTCATTTGATTAAACTTTTTATTTCATATTTGGAATTTACAGAGCAATTCTCAAAATTCAAAATTCTGTCTTTTTAACCGCAAGAGTAATAAGTAGAAAATGTCAAGAAAGGGGAAAAAATGATATTTTTGAACACACTGATAACTCTGTGTAGATGTGGGATTGTTTCTATTTTTGAAGATTAGATTGTTTCTATTTTGAAGTAGGATTCTTCGTACGATAAATTAGGAACATTTCACCGTTCTTTCTATCTTGCATAATTTGAAAATAAAAATTATTACTTAAAGGAACAGAGACGCTTTCACACTTATACTTTACATTTTACTGTGGGCGTGCCCTTTGAACGATTTGGCTCATTTTCAATACTAATTTGTGTGCAAGAATTAATGGAGTTGATAATTACGAAACTATATTCACTTAGGAGTAAAGCCTATTAACAGAAAGTTTATGGACAAATTATTAAGAAACTTAAACAATTCGTTATAGACGCGTTTTGATATTCGGTTTGGATCGACATTTTTTTTTCTATTTTTCTTTTGGTTGACTTTTTTAAATACTTTAACTTTATGATCGTGGCCAGTGATACTGATTTCAGAATCTCCTTAACTTCCTTACTTCGAACGCAACAAACTACTCTTACTACTACTTCAGGACTTTCGGACCGTAATACTATTGCCCATTCCCAGTTCAATCAAGGAGTACATATAACTACCAAAACGGAAAAATTGTAAGCTAAATAAATTTGGAGATAAGATTCAGTGTAGATGATTTTTGACTAAGGGTTCTTTGTAACTTATAGACGATGCTTTAAAACAGTTGCCATGATTTCAATATTTCAGCAGAGTATTAGGCAGTAATGTTACATGAATTCTCTTGTTGATTTGGTGTAACAAGAGTCTATATAGCTTGCATTGTTTACGCAGAGCTGTATTAGGTCAAAAATTTGCAGAATATAGAAAAAAAAAGTAATGTTCTTCTAAGAGATTTCTTTGAGAGGATTTTGTTAATTATGTTGCGTGTCATTAGGTTAGTTCTGGTAAATATTTGCAGTGCTTTCCGTCGATATGTTTTATAAGTTGACAATTGAAGATGTCCACATATTCCGTATAAGGCTCTAGACTAACGGCGCCCTTCTTTTTATCCACCACCGAAGGTTAGCGGTATATTTATTTTGTCGTTTCGTTTGTAATGCCCAGAAGGAAACTTCACACACAAATTATATATATTCACGATCGGCATCGTGGTAAACATTTTCATATCCCGAAAAATTAAGAGTTTTAATAGAAACATTTGAAGTTCTTAGAGGCAGACTGGAATTGAAAATAAGACAAAACGGTCAAACTGGGAAATAGATAATAATACAGATGGAACGATAAAAAATTGCAGAGATATTTTATGGATAATCTTACAGTAAGTGTAAAAAAATGGAAAAAACTTGGCCACGCCTACTCTATTGTATGGAATATCGAAATTTCATTTTTTATCAAAATATGTCCAAAGCAAAGAAGAAAGCTTAAGAAATCCGGTAAAGTATATATATTTATAATCAGTGTCATATTCTGAATCCATGTAGGCATGTCCTTTACCTAATCCTTCTATTTGTTTGTCGATCGTAAAGTTTTTCTCGGTTGCAAAAATGAAAATTTTGAGCTCTAATTTGACAAAAACATTTAAAGCTTTTGCCCGCAGACTGGTATTGAAAACGGGTCAAATCGATCAAGGGATATGCTTACGGTGCAACATAAATAACACATCTCCTTTCTATTCATTTGTTCATTACACAATCTCGGCAGATAGACATGTAGACGGACTTGAAAATAAAACAATTTAGAGTTAGATTGGCAACATAAGGCTGTACATTGCTTTAGTATCAGACTACTTCACTACTTATATACGGGGTACAGAGGCAAAAACGAAAACCATAGTTATGGAAAGCTAAGTGCAATAATTGCTGTTTTTCACTTTATAGCATTCTAGGGTTCATATCAACATATTCGCCCAAGAGCTTAACGAGTGGTACCTAGGTCCGCTTTAAAGGCATGATCGTGACGGAAATTTTTATGATGATTACGATCGACTAAACCACCTATTACATAAACGTCCTTTGCATTCAAGCGTTATAAAATTGTGTCAGATTTACTGGTTAAATAAACAAATTGCTCTTTAGGAAATGCTTTTAAGTGGGTTCCATCGAAATGACATCAATTTTCCTAACCATGATTTTGCTTGAAGGCCGCATGTATATTCTTGTCAGCAAAATGCAGTTCCGCTAACTTTTCTGTTCTTTTATTAATCGTATAGATGCGTAAACATTGCTTTACACACTCGGAGAAAGCGATAGCTTTTATTTGATGTCTTTTCAATTTTTTGCGCGATGTTTCTACGTGTAAAGGCAAACCCTTTGCTGATAATTGCTTACGCCGTGCTTTTTGCCGATCTTTCTCTCATAAACGTCTCTCTTTTCGTGTCTCCTTGTTTCTCTAGTTAACTTTGACTGTATGGAGTCAGTTCAGTAAAACCAGAATTATTTCGTACATTATTTTCAATTTTCATCTAATACAGGTCTAAAGGGATTTGTATACCATGTTTACATGAAGCAAAAATGTTCTAGCTCGCTGACAACCCTGTGATGGCAAAAAATAAAATAATTTTCTAATTATGTATTTCATTCTCCTAACAGATAGAAATAAATGCAATAAATATAGCCAGTCTAGCAATTATATGATAATTAAAAAAAATTTCCAAAAAAATGACGTCTTCCAGTTTTTACAGATTTTTTAAATCATATTTAATTACAATTTATACAACAATTAGATGCACAGGAGGCATTTACTTTTTAAAATTTTTCTATCGCTACTTAAACTATAAAGAATCTCAACGATTTTTTTTTTTAAAACTAATTTACACAAAATCTAGCCAATTTAAAAGAGGGGAAAAGAAAAACGATGTATGAATGAAAATATTTCACAAGGAAAACAGTTTGTGTTCTACTTATGACACACAATATCGAATTTTACGAAATTAATTAGCGAAGTAGTTTAAAAGCCCACATATTAAATCATTTAATTTTTTCTATCTTTTTTTTTATTATTACATTTTAAAATATACTAAGGGTGAATGCATGTAAGCACATACACACACACAAACACACGAATAGAAAAGTATTTTCTTAACTTTAGCTTCTTTTATTATGCTCCACGAATTTTTCAATTATAAACAAACAAAGAAAAGCTTTTCTCTTCTTATAGGGATTTTTTAAAAAGCTTTCCAGTTGCTTATCGCTCATATTGTTACAATAATCATTAAAAGAGGGCGCTAAAAAAGTTTAGAATTTTTGTCGGTGCTCTTGTGCGTAAAAAGAAAGCCAAAAAATTGTGTTCAAAAATTTGTAGCTTTGTTTCATAAAGCCAGTCTATCAACTATATAAACTCGCATGCAATTTCTATAGCTTTCATTGAAGTACAATTTATTTATATTAATTATTCGGTTTGAAATATCCAAAAACACATATAATAATGGCCAGTGCAAGTTTTCTACTTAACTTAACTACGTCTGACTGTACGTCCGTCTGTCCAATTAGGCGTAAGAAAGGATATGTAGCTTCTCAATCAGTGCAAGATTTTAGGTTTATTTAACTACGCCTGATTATACGTCTATCTGTGCAAGTATTCGTAAAGTGTCATTCTTGTTATAGAAAAAAGTATTGGCATCAAGTCAGAGTATACTTTAATATGCTTAATTATATATACAGTCAAACCTCCTAAAAAGCGCTAATCGTATAAAATGGCTTCCATATAAAGCGATATTCGTAAAAACCGTTTTCCACATATCGCGATACGAATTATTGCCTATAAATATATATAACAAAATTGTGTGTAGGCATTATACCATCAATTCTTTATGCAGTTAATATGATTTTTGATAATTCGAGCGAAAATTCGTTCGTTGTGTCTTTGTATCGTTATCTACAGATATATATATATATACAATTATTGCTTTTGTATTTTTTTGATAATTCGAACGAAAATTCGCTGTGTCTTTCGCTTTCTCTATATAACGGAAAATTTCATCTGTATGTGAATTTTTCATCTTTATGAGAATTTTTCATCTGTGTGGAAAATTTTTCATTTCCATCGGAAAATTTCATCTGTATAGAAAGGTTTTCGTCTGTATGGGAATTTTTCTTCCGTATGGGAAAATTTCATCTGTATGGGAATTTTTCATCCATGTGGGTAATTTTCATCTTTATGGGAAATTTTCATCTGTATGGGAAATTTTTCATCCATATGGGAAATTTTTTATCTGTATGGGAATTTTTCATCTGTATGGGAATTTTCGTCTTTATGGGAAATTTTCATCTGTATGGGAAATTTTCATCTGTATGGGAAATTTTCATCTGTATGGGAAATTTTTCATCTGTTGGAAAGTTTCCATCTGTATGGGAAATCTTCATATTTATGGCATAATTTCATTTGTACACAAAATTTGTGTCTGTATGGGTATCTTCGTGCATTCGTAACTTCGTAATTTCGAAACCTTCGTACCTTTGAATCTTACGCTATGTGATGCTTTTTAACTACAACAGTGGTAAGAAAGCAAATTTGTGAAAATGATCTAATTCTCAGACCATCCAGAAAGGATTGCACGGAAAGTAAGTATACGCACTGTGTGGTAGGAGTTACTTAGGAGGCTTTAACATTTAAGCTGAACACATAAACATATAGGGAATAGTACATATGGAGACTTTTGACTATGATGCCCCCTATTTAGGATGATGATGTTAGATTTCTCTGACAGCTTTTAGAGCCTTTTATTAGAAAACTGGACGTTTAGAGCCTTTTATCAGAAAATTGGACGTGTGTTATTTCTTTAAAATAATTTACATTGTAATCTTTGTCCAACTACTAGCGCGCTGTTCATGATGAACAGCTACAATAATTTTGTTGTTGTATTGTTTGTAGTGTAAGGCATGATTTACTTTTTCATTTATGTTTGCATTTTTTATTTTTGTTTAGTTCTTGTAAGCATTTTGTTTATTTTTTCATGTCTCGCTCTATTATCAACTACCTTAGCAGAGGCACGCACCAATAAAGCAAAGACAAAACGATAGGACAAGCAAGTATGAGCTAACCTCACACTAGTAAATAATTGCTGCTATAATTGCTATGCACGATTTTTGTCTTCTTCTTGTTATGAATACTTACTAAGCTAAGTATAGCTAAGTGTATGTGTGCTCTCATAATATTAATGCCGTAAAGAGATTTGTTGAACAACGACTATTGAGATTATTGAGTGCTACCATATAAAAAGTTCTAATAAAAAAATTGTTGTTAACTGTAAACAAATATATATGCAATGATTAAGCCGAAATTGAAAGTTGATCTTAACAAATCTGAATCTTAGTAAAGTGAAAGGGAAAATCGAAGATTAATGTCTAGGTTTGAAATTTGTGAGTTTAAGAAGCCAGACAGATCCATACATACTGATTAGATTAATGCTGCTCTTCATTGCATTCTGTTCTGTATTGCAGTCTGTATTTTGAGAACAGCTCCTCCGTACATATTTCTAGCAAACAAAAACAAAAAAAATTACGTTTGCCTGCCTTTGAAAAAAAATCATTTAAAACAATGACAATAACAATAAGATTTTACCGTATATTAAGTATTTAAAAAAAAAAAAAGTTTTTTTTTTTACAAATTGTGCACACAATTAAAAAAATTCAAGTTTTTTTTTTTCTTATTTTGTTAATAGACTGTATTAGGTACGAGTGATTGGAGGTTCTCTCTGTATTCTCTCTTGTATTTGTTGAAAATGAAAACGAAAACAACACGAATTAAGAAATCACAATCGTTATGAAGCGAATCTTAAATCTACCCTACGATAAAGAAAACGATCAAATGTATAAGATGTTTCCTGAACTATAGATGTTTTAGAGTTTATCTCTCTAAGGAAACTATATTTAGTTCGTATTTTTAGTTAAGTATTGATAGTAAAATTTTGTTCAGCATCTGCTATACTTATTAGTAAAACTTTCTTTTATTTTATAACGTTTTAAAGTTTTCCTTTTTTTTGTTTTTGCTAATCAAAATTAATTGCGTTTTGTATCAAAAGAAATTTTGTTAAAGTTTTAAATTTTTAGGTTAATTTCTACAGACATAAGATTTCCAAAGCATAACTTACAGACAATCAGTAGTTAACGAACTATTCCGAGGTAAAGTGTAATAAAAGCATTGATACAATTAGTATACCCCCACTTTTAAGCTGATAAGTAGATATATATAAGTAACTACAGGTGTTATTGCAGAAAGAAATAAATAATAACAGTACATAAGGCATTGTGTTCTAAGCACAAATTAACAGTTTTTTTTTTTAATTTGTGTTTCATTTCTCTGTGCTTTATTATGATCAGTACGACAATTCATTTGAGCTTGTAAACAACATTTCAAACCAGATCGTTAATATTAAAAATTATTTATATAAAAATATATTAAAAACATATTTAATAAATAAACAAAAAAAAAAGAACAAAAAAGCAAAGAAAAACCTCGCAGAAGATTCTCGGACCTGAAATTATTTGGAAATATAAAGTAAACAATTTTTAAGATTTGTTATCTTATTTGTACGAAATAAAAGCAAAATATTATTAATAAAATTTAATGAGAAACAGAAAACACAATTAAATAAATATTTCAAAAAGAAAAGTGAACAAAAAAATTGATCGATAGACTTTTATTAGTGATTGAATTTTCGACTAAATAAAAACATACAAATATATCGATACTGAATATTGATTGTGAGAGTGAATATTAAATCTATAGCGAATGTGAAAAAATTAATACACAATGTAACGCATTATGGGTAAAGTACAAGTAAAGGATATAAGAAAATAAATAAATAGAATTATTTCATAACCGAAATTAGTAAAACAATCATCATACTCCAATGTTTTCTATAAATCTTTACATTCGGATTTTTAATTCGCAAGACTTGATTGGTATGTTCATTCAACCATTTTGTCATCTACTATATAGCCAGGAAGGAAGTTTGTAAGGAATGTCTTCACATACTAATGTCTTTCTATTTCAACCCAAGTAATTTACTTCAAAAAAAATTCCAGTAAAAACCTTTAAATTATAGCTTAAAAACACATGAAGTGTTGGTAATATTTTAGTCTTTCATTTGTTCTTAATTTTTCAACGAAAATGTTTTCTTGGTAGAGGTAAGGAAAGCATTCACACATTATGGAAAGATATAAAAATGTAAAGCAAAGTGTTGGTTACTTTTTATGAAATCAATGGTAAAAGTACCAAAAACATAAATATTGGGAAAAATTTTAACTGGGTACTGCAGAGTGACGAAAAAGAAGTATCGGAGTTTGAAGAATCGTTTTTGAATCATCTAAGATTACAGCCTTTTCTTCTTTTGTTCTGATTTTGTCAGACTAATGTTTAGCAAGATAACGGCCTGTTGCATGTGGATCAATTAAGTTGAAAAGATGGTATTTTTATATCCTACAGAACTTGTAGCGCAGGGTATATTAAGTATGTTCGAATCTATACAACACTTAGAAGGGCTTAAAATAGACTCATCTTTTATTATACCGATCAATTCAGAATCATTGTCCGTTTGCCCGTTTGTCTGTCAGTTTGTTTAATATCAGTCTATATATTCTTGTGTTAAACCTACAATATATTATTGTGATATTTTGCTGAAATTTGGTGGAACTGATATGCTTTAGTCGATCG
>KK351068.1:997232-1010077 GCA_000671755.1 Glossina brevipalpis | reverse complement strand
AGATATTTTTGTCAGATGTACCTCTCTGCGATTCCTTTTTAGTTCCCGGATATATATTTATTTATTATTAAATAATAAAAATCAATGCAATACGGGCCAAAGAGGAATGGAATTTTTAAAAACAGGTACAAAACTAAAAAACGTGTCAGTAGCACGATCACTTTATGTATAAAAATGAAAAAGCTACCATTGTACGGATTAATGGAATTAAACTAGAGGTGTACGTGAAGTTTTAGCTCATTGCCTTCGTTTTTGAGAATCTGAGAAAGACAGACGATCAGAGGAGCATATTGAAGTCGAATTCGAATATGGCAAAAGAATGACAAAATCAATAATTTCACCGCAAGTCTTCGATATCATTTGCATTTGCATGAAAATCGCCAACTCCTTCAGGTAATAAATTATTGTTGTGATTATCTTTAGGAAAAATGTGAGGAATTATCAAAAATAAAATATATATTTTGGTTAATAATTAAGGTAGACAGAAGGAAGTGCCCACAAAGCTATCATAACAAGATACTAGAGCTTCAGTCAATTCGTTGGAAAAGTGTCTTTTTTTTTTGTCAAGTATGAGTGCATGAGTTGACTGATCGATACTGAATATTCCTGACAATTATTAGAACCAAACCATACTTCCTGATCATATTTGATCGGGCTTTAGAACTTTCGAGCGACCTTTTCAACTGTAGGTTATAAATCTTTTTATGAAAAATATTGATTTTTCAAAATTTGGTTTCCGAGTCTGACCGATGAATATAAACTAAACAATAAAAACTTACAATTTTGCAAAAGCTCTTAAAGGTTGGCGGACGGGCGAGGGAATACATATATATATATATGTATTTATATAATATATACGGTCGACCCGTTACGTATATTTTCAAAAGCAATGACAAAATTAATATGAAATTATCGTTGAAAAAATTGATACGAAAATTCAACTCAAACCTAATAAATATTGTCCTCACCCTCTAAGTATGTTATGTTGAAATTTCTTCTTTGACAATTATACTCGAAAGTAGATTAACATAAATAAAGACATTTTTTTTTTATTGCAATAAATTGTTGCACATACCTGCATATTCACACGATGGAATATGTATCTCTATGTGCATACACACAGTTACATACATACATACACATGTGTCGCTTTCTATGCATTTATGCGGATTGTCATATTGTCAATATTTACATTTTGCATTTTAGGTTCAAAATGCCTGAAAGGCAATATAAGAGTATTTAGCTATAAATCTGTTATCTTAACACATGTATCTCTTATGGATGCATATATCTGCCTGTAAGCAAATATATAGTGCAATGCAGGACAGTGTCTAACAAACTGTTTAAGTGTTTCCCAAATTTTACATAAAGATTTATGTAGCAAATGTAAATTTAAAATAAATGAAAAAATTTATTATTTTAAATATAAATAAATCAATATTTTTCTTAAGGCCGCAGTAAGCGGGCCAGAGTTTAGAAGAAGAATTTTTTGTTTTTTTTTTTTTGATAATTTAAAAGAAGCGAACTAATAAGAGATAAAGAACGTATTTTTTTTGAGGGGGGGATTGTTTAGACGAGGTCTAGTGAAGCAATTTCTTTAGATTTTGGGCCCCGTTGACTCTTAGAAACATTTTGGCGTATTTGTAGCCTGCAATTGTGTACCCATTTAAATTGTGTTTTAATATTTCATATATCCTTATATAGCTACATACCTACACATCCATTTATCAACTTATTTGTAGATAAATTTGCATATTGTTTCTTAATAATGATGAAAAACAAAAGATAGAAAAACTTGAGCAAGTACACGATAGGAAATTTTTACGATATAATAGAAATAATATCGAAAATGGAATTGCATTTAAAAGTTAAACTGATTTACTTTAGTAAAGGCTCATTAGGTATCCTTAATTAAGAACAAGAAAGGAAGTTAAGTTCAGCTACGGCCAAATATCTTATATTCACCACCCTTATCTCTAAATCAATTCGAAAAATAATGAAATTTTAATGCTCGTTAATATTTTTCAGATGTGAACGCTTTTCTCCATTTTTTAGAGTTACTGTTCATTAGTATTTGATCATCCATAGATTACAAATTTTATTTATTTGTTTATCATTGGATGTACTGTAATTTATGAGTAATAAACAAAAATCTAGTATTTTTGGCTTTTGCAAAGAGAGGTGTTCTCTGTTTATGGTGTATCCTTTGACCGTTTTAGCCCATTCTGAGTATCAAGTTGCCTGCAAGTCCTTCCACGCACATACAAATGCGGACGAAAACACAAAACCATCTCGATTCAAAATTTGATATTAATCCAGGATCTACGTATTTTATAATTCAGGAGCTTCTTTCCTTACCCTTTTCTCTCTCCTTTTTTGCTTCCTTCTATCCTTCCTTCTTAGCTTTCTCTTTTCTTTCCTTCCCTCGTCCCTTTTACACTTTCCCCCTCTCTTTCTTTTTCCTTCTTTTTTTCTTCTCCTCCTCTGTTCCCTCCTCTCTGCCTCGCTTCGTTCCTTCCTCCTGTCTTTCCTTTCTTTCTCCCTTTCCTTTTTTCTCTACTCCTTCCTTTCTCCCTCCTTTTCTTGCTTCCTTCTTTTTTGTCGTTGCTGCCTTCGTTCTTTCCTTCAATCTTTGCTTCCTTGTTCCCTTCCTTCCTTCCCTTCTTCCCGCCTTCCTCCTTTCCTCCTTTCCTTCCTTCTTCCCTACCTTTTTTCCTCCCTTCCTTTCATCCTCCCTTCCTTCCATCCTCCCTTCCTTGCATCCTCTCTTTCTTCGCTCCTTTTTTCCTCCTTTCTTCCATTCTTCTCTTCATTGCTTTCTTCTTTTCTTTTTTTCTTCCGTCCTCCCTTCCTTACTTTGTCCCATCACCCGTTCCCTCCTCCCTTTCATCCTTGCTCCCTTCCTTCCTTTCTCCTTCCTTCCTTTCTCCTTCCTTCCTTTCTCCTTCCTTCCTTTCTCCTTCCTTTCTCCTTCTCTTTCTTCCTTTCTCCTTCCCTTTCTTCCTTTCTCCTTCTCTTCCTTCCTTCTTCCTCCTCTTCCTTCTTCCTCCTCTTCCTTCTTCCTCCTCTTCCTTCCTTCTTTCCTCTCTTCTTTCCTACCTTTCTGCTTTCCTCATTTATTTCCTTTCCTCCCTCTTGTCTTCTTTCCTTTCTTTCTTCCTCCCTTCTTCTTTTTGTGCGTTTTTTTTCTTTTCCGAAGCTTCTTGCTTTCCTCCCTTCCTCCTTCCATATCTTATTTCCCTTCTGAAGATTCTTCGCTTCCTCAATTCCTTTCTTCCTTCCATCCTTGTTGCAAAGATGAGCATATCTTACAACGACCGGTGTGATGGGTACAAATGAAATTATATTCGGTTTATATAACTTGGCAGTACATTATGGGTCTTAAAAATCGTACTTACATATTTTTGTATACGGTTTTCTACTAAATTGCTCTTCGTCTAATTTTTCCGATTTCCAAACTTGTTACAAAGGAGGCTGCGATAAACAATTAAGAGATCTAAACTACAAGCTTGAAGGTTTTGAGGTCATTGACAAAAGAAAAAAGAGAATTTTTGTTTTCTGTTTTTGGAAATTGTGGGCGAACTCTCTGCTTATTATATATATTCAATTTAAATGTGTAAAGCGATAAAGCAGACGTACAGGTAGAGAGAGACACATTTAAAAAGTCTCTACTATTCACACTAATATATATATACAATAAAAAGTGTATGTACATGTGAGGTCTCAAATATTTGATAAAACCACTGTGGTGGTTAACAAAATCTATCAATTCAGGAAATTATTTTAAAAATTCCTAATGGGTGTTTTCGTATATTTATATACACTATATATATATATATATATTTACATTTATATATATTTATGTGAATATGAATGTGTGCTTTTGTATATGCATACCTTCGGGTGTGTTTTCTACACAAATTTCTTTTATTATAAAATTTGAATATCATATCATGCTTTTCAATTTTCATATATAATTACTAATAATGATATTTAAATTCATTAGAAATTTAAGAAAATTTCTCCTGAAGTCATTGATAAAGTTATACGAGTATAAGATAATTTTGAATTTTATCTTTCAAAAACAAAAGTTGTTTTTAATTGATATGACAATCACAATTTAGATAATATTATTAATAAAATTTAAGGCAAACGTTTATTAAGATTTTATAAAAGGAAAGTTCATAAAATAATCAAAAAAAAAAAATAAATAAAACATAATCACAAGAACCAAGTAAGATAGTAAGAAACAAGAAAGTAAAAGAAACCCTATACCTCAAGGCAATACACACAAAATGTAAAGCCTTATTAATTATGAACGTCTCAGTTAATTAATTGCCCCCATTTTTATGCGTATTTTTGGGTCTCTTAAGTGATCTTCGAGATATTTATAACGAACTCTTAAGTTAACATTCGCTGCACTTTCCGTACCCTACATCTCGGATGTATGTTACACCCAGATGACCTTAAGATACACAAACATTAATTATACTGATCGATTGTTATTATTCTTATAAGTATCGAATTAAGCTTGTCTGTCTATCTGTCTGATGTCACTTCTTATAGTCATTTGTATGCAATTTTCGAGATATTTTGACGAAATTAATTATACTGACGTGTTGTAATTTAAGGGCAAAGGCTATTGAAAACGGGTTTAATTAGCCCATTTTTATGACCACCCCATATAACTTCCTATCTAAAAAAAAGTCTGTATGCTTAGAAACTATTATGTTAGTATATAAAATAAACGTCCGTTTGTCTGTCTGAATTGTTCGTCTGCCCAAATGAGATCTGTGCATTTGTTTTTGTTGCGCAATTTTTTATAATGACGTATTTCGGACCAAGGGCAAACACCATTGAAAGAGGTTTCACCCGTACCATTTTTACCGTCACTTCACATATAACGTCGCATATGAAAAAAAGTTTTACGTGAAAAAATTGTGATTTCGAATATTTTTGGTCAAAAATCGACGGAAGATAGTATTTTAGTATATAATATAAATGTGAAAAATTTTTAATCGAATGAGACCATTTTTGAATCATCTCTCGTGTAACCGCTTCTTTGAAAAGAAAACCTTTATACGGCAAAAAAAGTTTAATTTTTAATATTTTCTGAATTCCTAATAATAATTTGGATATAAAAATTAACCGTAATAAATTTGAACCACGTAAGATATATTCTTTGGATAGAAGCCCCATATAAACCTTTCCTAAGAAAGTAAATCTTAATATGATAAAAAGTTCTAATTTGTAATATATCATGATGGCCTTTGGTTTATAATAATAATTTTATATAAAAATGAATTTTACCAAATTTGGATCAGGCAACTCTATTGTTGATACCCCACTACATACAAGATTTTCCATAACAAAAGAGTCTTTGCACGGCAGCATGGTAGCAAAATCTAATTTTCAATACTTTATGATGGAACTGATTGAATAGTAAGATCTTCGACAGAAAAATGTAATTTTTTAAATTGAAACCAAGCGGAGTATTTTAGGCCCACTGCCCTATATGGACACCTTCGTTACATCAAAACAAGATATTAGTTTTAATATGTTATCAAGAAATTTAAATGAAGAACTAGGTAAAGTGATGTAAAGTATTTAAAGTCGTCTTGATCCGACTATAATGTTCTCACTTGTTTTTATTTCATTAAGGAGTAGCGTTAGCAAACAGCTGGAACATACCTGGTTGGAGAATACAAAGATCTTCAATAGAAAAGTTAAATTTTCTATTAATTTACGTTTCAGGTCTCCTTCCCTGTAAATAATTGCCATGAAAAGTATGCTTTTACATTAAAAAAAAAGTATAACTTTTATTATTTTATCATGAAAGTAAATGAACGCAAACGAAGCACTACAAGAAGCGGTATCGGGTATTGAACGGTTGGCTTTTTTCGATTAGAATTTTTATTTGGTTTACTTACAGTTTTTTGCTTATTGCGGGCGTGTTAAGCACATCAATTCTTATGGCGAATATTTGAAACTTTTCTAATAAATATTTATATTTTGCGTCGATTGTTTTTGTTTATTACTTATCATAGATCAAGTTACGTCCTTTTTTAATAAATCAAGTTTTTCTTTTGCTTCTATGAGGGTATAAGAAGAAAGATAAATAAATAAGAAAATTATATTCAACTGCGACGAATTTTTTATACCCACCACCTTTGTCTTAAAAAAAAGGGAAAAAAACGAATTTAATTGGGTGGGCGTGGCAGATTTGTTCTATTTTTATGAAATCCTTTGGAAGTGTTTGATGAGCATTGACCGAAACATTCAGAAAACTGGCGTATTTGGTGGCTTATTTGATACTGTATTTTATTTCATATTGTAGGCGTGGCTTGTTATCGATTTGGCCCATCTTCAATAGCACCGTATGTGAGAGAACTTCCAATATCTTGCCCCATTTTTTAGCTGATATCCTCCTTTTTGCAGCCATTTTGCCGAATGTTTACCACAGACATTATACAGACGGACAGACGGACAGACGGACATGCTTAAATCGATTCTAATTTTAATGCTGATCAAGAATATATATATACTTTATGGTGTCTCCGAAGTTTCTTTCTCTGGGGGTTACAAATCAGGAATGAGGAAAGAGGAAGAGACATTAAGAACAATTTCTTTTTCTTATATCAGCTGATCAAATGGAATAGAAGACAGGTATACAAAGAAATGGGTTTTTTAGTCCTGTACCTTATAGATTGAAAAACGAATGCTTCTAATTTGTTAAAGAAGAAACGTAAGAATTTAAGGCGTGGTTTCCAACTATAAACGTCCCGACAAGAGAAATTCACGATAAACGAAGGGAAGGGCAAGAGTATAGATTGTTTCGTTATATAGGGTTTAAGAGTTTCCCTCAAATATTTGAACATTATGACGCCGTAGAAAAACATAGTAAAAGTGTGTCTAATATTCCGTTTCGACCTCCCATACAATATGGGAATAGTTAGAAACACGTGAATTTTATTATCATACAAATACGATATTCAGGTTATCTGTATAAACATCGAAAATTACTAAGTATTTCGGTTATTATCTGTTGGCTTTTGTTTGCAAATATGTTTAAATGAAATGACGTCAACTTTATTAGTATAATTGACTGCATTCTAAATATAGTCACACATTTATTGTTTCATTGAATTATTGTCACATGTATAGTAGAGAATCTCTTAAATGCTTTTAAATTTAGTTTTTGTTATTGTTTTTGCTTATTTTGTGTTTTTGAGAAGAACTTGTCGTCACTTCATATATGAAAATGACTATTAATTATCAAAACATTGTGGACTTTGAATACAATTATTTACTATACTATCCCTTTAAATCTCAAGAAAGCAATGATGTGAAGAGATATTTTAAATAGATTGCAATTACACTTGGGTAACACAACAACAATTTACGATATATGAACAGATTAATGAAAAATATATTAAGAAAAAGAATGAGAGGGAAATTCTGACCATCACACACGTGCAAATTGCATTGAGTTCAGCAAATAAAATAGGCATTGAGAGGTATTTCGAAAAATATACTCATTGGACTTTATAGTCAAGACGTAATTACTGACAATGGTATAAATTTTCGAAGAAAGTTCATCAGTATTGGACTTAACATCTGCTAAATTTACAAAACACATTCATTCTTACATTAATCTTTGATTTTAAAATGATCTTCTTTCGTATTTGAAATAAGAATACGAGGTTGAAAGTCCGACTTCAATAAGTTCGTAGGCTTAGGAAAAAGAAGTTTCACGCGGATTGAATCATTTCTCGGAACGTTATAGTGAAACCTTATAAAGCTGGAATTTAAGATGTTTTAGCTTTGTATCAGTATTTTGAAGCAGTAATGAAAAGTATGGCAACCCTAAGAAGACTTTAACGGGGAAAGGGGTAGAAGAAACTTCTCCAAGTAATTCGGTACTAGCCTAAGTGACAGAAAATCTGTTTTACTTGTACGTCTTTTCAAATATCTAAAAAAAAAAAATTATTTTTTTATATAAATTTATTATCTTTTGTACCACAAGTGTTTTGGTCGAACAGATAAGATTGAGAGAATTGGACACAAGAGTTGAGAGGCAATAATTAACTAAGCAGAAGTACTAATGTGAAGTTCTATATAGTGATTGCATAAGTTCGTATCCGATTCGTAGACGAATTTCAAGAGACGTAATTGTAAAGAATATAGTTTTATTATAATTAAGGTTATAGTCTCCATTATTTTCTACAATTGCCTTTTGACGATCTACAGAATTCAGGTTTCTTTTTTCTGAAAAAAAAAATGATGATTTTGAACAAGTTCCTCGGAATTCAGATTTTTTTTCACTTAAACTATTTTATAAAAACCGAAAGGTGTACCAATCGAAAGCCGCAAACGTTTGGAGAGTACAGATGCTACAAAGTCGAACGCCGTAAAGTGTGGAGAGTTTGGATGCTGGAAAGTCGGAAGGAGCAAAGTCTGTAGATCATGTTTGCTTTAGAGTATGACTGCTGGAGTGTATGGGTATTGGAAATTTCCGAAATTTTCTGCAATTTTGGCAGCATGAAGCAATGGGTTTGTAACAGATTGCGCGTTTTTAAAAATCGAACGTTTTCCTCAAATCGTGTTCAATGAATTCTTCGTAGCGCCGTAATTGTTTCATTTCGCGGGAATAGCTCAAAGTAAATCATTTCCTTTGAATCGCTCTAACCAGTCAGCACTATTTTTCTCAAATCTAGACCAGCTTTTGAAACGGGCTATGTACTTTCAAAAAAAATGCGTTGAGTACTTTACTTTTCAGGACCTCTCAAGCTATACTACGTAAAGTACACTTCATATCGTCTCTTACTAAAACATTCCTAAAATGCTCTTCATTGTAATATGCGAGGAAAGGGAATTATTATATTCTGTCTATTACTTTAAGTCAAGACGCTCGATACCGATTTCAGAAACTTTTCTACAAACTTTTTTAAAAGTGAGGTGGAGGTCGAGTTGTTGATTTTTAACTTTTTAGCATTCTCCTCAGTTTTTTCTCTTTGATTTTCCTCAATTAAAATACTTTCAGCAACGGTCATCCTCCAAATTGAAATCTTTATTTCGAAATCTACTAAATCCCTTTCTATAGTGGTTATACGAAGAGTAATGACGAACCTGTAATGATATTTTATTCAGTTCCAACTTTCACCCCTTTCTAAAAATACCGAAATTTATCTAATATTACATGCCGCACGTGCACTGTAAGGTTCAAATTTCTTATTAAAAAAGGACCGTTCAAAGCGTAAATCAACCAATTTCGATGAGAATTGGCGATGAAATGGTGCAAGCACTTTAAACTCTTCAAAGCATGCAAAATGGCAAACAGAAATGCTGGAGTCTAACAATGCGGCACATTTTAACGTCATTAAAGAAAATCGAGCCCGAATTTATGCAATCACCTGATACTTGTAGATAAATATATACCGTAATTCGAAAAAATCGAAATAAGTGCTGTTTTCTTCAAATTGTCTGTAATTAATTACAAACAACTTATCGTAAACATCTTTCTAAAATTTCAACTAGAAGGAGCACTTAACTAATACACTGTCAATTAATAAATAAAAAAAACTGAGTTTGTGATTTTATTATTTATTTTAGTGGTTATAAACGTGGAAGCTTACCATCCATACATAAAAAGTTGTCACGAAAAGGCTTTTTATATCTTATATCCCATGTGATGTAAAGTATATTAAGTTTGTGCGGATGTATGTAACACCAGCCATTAATGATTCAAGTGGACTCACCTTTTTATTATACTGATCGATTTAGAAACATTTTCTGAATCGACTTAAGCCTGTGTGTCTGTCTGATGTCTGTCCATGTATTCTTGCATTCAACCCATAGGTCACAATTTTTGAGATAATTTGATACCTGTATTACCCCAAGAATGAATGCTATTGAAAACGGATTTGGTCGGGCCATTTTTACGACCACTCACTACGCCTGTGTAATGACATTTTGACAAAATTTTGTTCACTGACATGTTTTAGTTCCTTTTATATAAAAAAAATTGCAATTTCTCATAACTTTCGACAAAAGTCGTTAGAAACTAGGGTTTTTTGCATACAAAATAGATGCGAAAAGGTTGGATCGAATGGAATGGTTGTCTGCATCACTTTCCGTACAATTATATAACCGTTCCTATGAAAACTAGGTGATAACATGGTTTAATTTTTGATATTTTACGATACAAATGAGTTTCTTATAATTATTTGACTTAACTATTAATGTTGGTACTAGATTTGGATTACGTAGTTCTATTTTTTTAATCCAACCGCATATAAGAGTTCCCGTGAAGAATCATGGGAACACATCTTATGTTTAATATTTCACGTTGGAAATTGGCCTGTAATAGTAATTTGACATAAGTATGGATTGCACTATTATTATTCGGACGGGCTATCTGTACCGCAACCTAAAAGATCTATTGTACTCGACCCAGCCCCCAGCTCTCCAGCTTTAGGATTTTAATAAGCCCCGCCACTTTCCTTGGTTGGAAGCACCGTACTCTCTTTGGAGTTACGAAATGCTCGCCGAACGCCCGATGTTTGATTCTGCAGATCATCTCATGATAGGACGTTTCTACTGGTCTTTTACAGGATCTGCAAATATCGCTAACCGAGATACCCCTATTTTTCAGGTAATACCTGATGACCCATGAACTGCTATACATTTGAACCACATAGTTCGATTTTTTCGATCCCATTTGATATAAGAGTTTTCATAAAAAATAAATTGCTATAGGTCAACATGGTCTAATTTTTAGTAGTTTTTGACAGAAGTAGTAGAAGAATTAAAAGACCCCTCCCCTACAAGTGCTCCCTTTGAAAGCATGCCTTAATATGAAAACAAAGTGTAATTTGTAGTATTTTTTCACGAAACTAAATAAAGATTTATATTAAGTAAAGCAGTGTAGGGTTTTTAAAGATCGTCTTTACCCGAATATAACTTTTCCCCTGCTTTTGCGCTGTTACGGTGGTTTTTCTGCTTAATATAATTAAAATTTTTATATATCAATTGGCGCTCAAAATAAGTAAAATATTTTTATTTATTTTTTTTTTTATTATTTTTATTGTCGCTCAAAAGTATAATCAGTCATTTAGGGGATGTTGTCTGTACGTACGTAAAACTTTTAAAGGTTAAGGAAAACTCTCGGTATAGGAGATATGTTGTGCGATTTAAATATATTTTTAATTTTAATTTTCAATTATATCTTTGCAGAATAATAAATTTTATTGTTACGTAACTTTTACTATGAATAAAAAGGCTTCCATGCAATTGCGTCAGGAATATCGAGAATGGTTACAGGTATGATTAATAAATATTTTTTAAAAATCTTTATAATCTTCCTCTTTTCTTTTCTTTTCTTTATAGAGTTATCAAACTGAAATACGAGATAAGCTCGGTATCGATAGTTTCCTAGTGCAGCCCATACAAAGACTGACTAAGTATCCTTTATTATTAAAACAACTAATATCGGTAAGTGGTTTGAATGTGTTTTTGAATTTCACAAAAATTTTATTAAAAAAAAAAAAAAAAAATACTATTGATCTTTAAACAGGAATTTTTTGGCATTAAATGTAAGCCAGTATTAACAGCAATTTGTAAATTAGAGACACGCATGCGCGGTTTATTAGAGATAGTTAATCAGGCTGAGGAAATACCGTATATTGATGAACTGCCAGCCGAGGTAAATAAATTTTTAATTGTGTTTTACTTAAGTTTCTTTTATTTGAATTTTTTGTTTTTTTCTTTTTCTTTTTCTTTTTCTTTTTCGGAAAGCTTTCGATAGCAAATCTAAGTTATTTCCGACGGTCTGCAGAATTCGAAGCATATTATTATCGTTCACGTAAAAAGTTTCCAGCTAAAGTTTTACTTTTCGATAATTGTTTGCTAACAACTGAAATGCGTAAAAAACAATTAATTTTTCGTCATTATTATCAATGGCCCACATTAGAGCTGAGAATTAATACTAAAAAGAATATAACTTTATTAACAAAAGTTGGTGAGACTGTAATAAACAATAGCCATGAAATTGCTAAACAGAATAGCAATCATTTAAGGGAAGAATATCAATTTGTGGCTTCGGAGGCATTAACAATAGCGCCTTGGTTACGTAGTGCTCGTAAAATTATCGAAAGTACTCGTTTCGAAATGTCACAAAAAGGCAAACTGTCCTTGCCTATGGATTTGGTTTTGGGTGCGGCTTTTTCCATATGGCTTATATGGCATTATCTATAAGGATTTTTTATTTTTTTTAATTTTTTTATTTTTTGTTATAATAAAAGAAGAAATCATAAGGAAATCTGGTTATTTTCTTTGTGTCTCTTTTAGCCTTTTTATCTATAAATGCAATTTGTTTATTTTATGGTTTGTTAGGCCAGTCTCTCACTTTATTTTGCTGCGCATACACATACATAAACACACACACACATACACTTGCAAAGAAACACAAGGACATATTCGTCCGCTTGTATACTCCTCCTTAGGCATCTGATTCTTTACCATACATTCTTTTACTATAAAGAGAAGCTTTCTTGTGTAGAATCTTTAGGGTTATGCATCATTATGAATTTGGCAAAGCATTTTGTTGTCGTTGCTGATGCAGTATATGTGTGCTTAGGATACTGATATAACGTCAACACATACTTATGTGTATGAGCTTTTGTTTGTTGCTTGTGTACTGTTATTTGCTCATCTTATTTATTCCCAGCTGCTCCAACGTCCACACATGTTTTTTGAAGCGTAAAATAAGCTTCTTGCTCTTATGGAAGATGGTCACGCACAAACATATATATATATATATATAATATATATATATATATATATGT
>KK351068.1:927443-966054 GCA_000671755.1 Glossina brevipalpis | reverse complement strand
ATTAGTGATCGCCAAACATCGGAAATTATCTCAAAAGGTTCTAGTCTGGTAAGATGTCTCGTGAAGGACATTTGAATAATACTGTATTCCATAAATAATAGCAAAATCCCAGCTACAAAATTACAAAATGGTTGACCTTATATAATAAAAGAATAGATGTAACTTAAATTTTTCCTATCGTTCCACATGTTGCCACAAACTGAATATATTCATATCATAAATGGTTTAGATTATATATATAGAAATCTGTGCAAAACTCTATCAATAAAAAACTGATTCTATTAAAATATTTTTAAGAAAGAAAAACAAAAAAAAGCAAAAAAAAAAAAGAAAGAAAAACAAATAAACTCGCGATACTAAAAAAATCTATAGAAATTCATGCTCATAACTCTTAGGAAAAAACAAAGTCGTTAAAAATCTAACAATTGCTTCTTACAAGAACTTTATCAAGTAGCTGCAGCATTAGCAGCAATAGCAATAGCAGCCGCAACGACAACAACGATAACAATGACGTACCAACACCTACGCTACGGATAAAGCAAAAATTTTTACAGTTTGTCATATTCTTTTCCAGAAAACACACTATTTATTACAACAAACTGGCATCGGTTAAGCGAGAGAAAAACTTCAACATATGTACATGTTTAAAGGAATAAGATGCGAAGGAAGGATGGAAGAAGAAGAAGAGAGAGAAAGGGAGAGAGTGAGAGAAACACAGAAGGGAAGAACGAGAAAGGCTGTAAGGAAGTAAGACAAGAAAAAGGACTCTATGTGTAATCCTTTACTGTACAGCGATGTAATAAATAAAGAACTACAATGTGTTATACATACTCGAAAAGATCAAGGATGTGAGAATTGGCATCAGTTTCGTAATATATGTTGGCATCGAATAAAAAACAGAAAATCATCTCCTACATGTATGTGCTCAGCACATATGGAAAAGCAAACGCATTGAATATATTGAAGTCAAATAAGCCAGAAGCATATTAAGACTTTTAGTGGATTTTAATGTTTGCATCAAATTTTTTATTTTTTTTATTTTTTCAAAAACTCTTAAAACATATTTTCTTTAAGTTTTCTTTATTTATTATTATTATTTTTTCTAAGAAAAAAAAAAACTAATAATTATTTTTCTTTAATTCAATTAAAATTTTCCTGAAAACAATTCAATCGCGATTCAATCAATTAAATATTGCAAGATGATGTAATCAATTTCTCTCAAGATGTTTACTTTTCGATATTAAATAAAATTCATAAAATTCATAAAATACGAAATAAATATTAATATTTTTTACATACATATATGTATACCGACTATCACCAAACACGCCATCGTCGTCATCATCATCATCATCATGCACTATCTATATGTATAACGTTCATAATCTACACAAAACTTGTCAATTTATCCGATTTTTATGTTAATGTCAAATCATATAACGACAACAAAAAGGGACATATTTATATGAATTCATTTATAAACATAAAAATCCCTCCACAAAAATGTTAAACAAAAGCGCTACTAGTATAGTAAGTAGTGTTTGTGATCAAAGTACGAAACAAAACAGAGAAAAAAAAAGGTTATATTCAGTTTGAGTCGAAAGTTGTGATACCGTTCATTGACAAATAACATCAGAGAACGTTTGGAGTCGTTTTTAATGAAAAAAAAAAAAAAAAAAAATTAAACGGAAAGTTAAATAAATTTAAATTCAAGTTAACATCAAATTTATTTCACTATACTTTCAATTATACTTTAATTTTGCTATAAGATTTCTTCTAGAAAGAAAACAGTGGATAACAAAAATCATATGATTACTGAAATTAAACATCAATAATTGTGAGAAACCATTCACAATAGGCAAAGAACTCAAACATAATAATCTAACTGATAATTAATATATGATATATTATTGAAAGCTCTTAACTTACGGTTAAAAAGTAGTAAACTTTCAGTTTAGATTAAGGTTATGAAAAGAGACTTTAGCTTACTTGCAATTTCAAATAGACTTAAGCTTATTCGTGACTGATAGCTTAAGATTCTGTTAAGAGTACTTCTTAACAAAATCTTTTTTTAGCAAAATTTTCAATTAAGATTAGTGGCTTGGGAACGACTGGTAGTCTAATTGCAATTTAAACCTATATGTTACTAAATTAAAAAATCTTTTTGTTAGTAAACTTTCAGTTTAGAGATTAAAGTTTCGAAAGCTTCCCTTACTTACCTACTTGTAATTTTAAATGAATTTAAGCGTATATGAAATGGATTTGAATATACATGTTATTGAAAACTTAACTTCTCACTAAGGGAACCTATTAAACACACATTTTTTTTTTGTAAATAAACTTTTAGTTTAGATTAACATTTTGAAACGGCTCTTAGTCTACTTGCAGTTACAAATGGATTTAGACGTATATGTTATTGAAAACTTAACTTCCAGTTAGAAGATTCTATTAGAAGATATTTTTATTAGTGAACTCTTAATTTAAATTAATGTTTTTAAACGCCACTTAGTCTATTTGGAATTGTAAATGGACTTAAACGCATATGTTATTGAAAACTTAACTTCCAGTTAAAAGTGCATATTAATCTTATTGTTAGTAAACTTTCAGTTAAGATTAGCGCTTTGGAAATGGCCCATAATCTATTAGTTTAGAGGGATTTCAAAATGTCGGTCTGTTAGTGCACTCCTTGTCTTTTATTGAAATCTCAGCTTCACCAGGATTTATATAGACAGTTGACTCTTAATTCATACATTATGAGCCTAATTATCCAAAAACTATTTAAAATTGTTAAAAACGGTATGAAACATGAAGGCAATTCCAAAATATTTTAAAATTTTGGTTAGTAACTATTTACATAACTGTTTCATTATTAATTTCATTTATTTTCAAAAATTTTTTATTATTAAAATTTTGTTCTAATATTTAGTTTAACAATTTAAAAATTCTTAACGAGAATAATCTCAATTGTCGCATCAGCCTGCTTAGAATTAACAGACAATTTTACAATTCTTGCATAATCGCTTAAGTGGAAAGATTTTTAGGGTGCTTTAGGATGAGGTAAACCATACTCTGTTAGGTTAACATTTAAGACTACGATCTGAAAGTGTGTTAAAGAGTCTAAGAATCTAAAATCGAACAGGTCATTGGTAGACCAGTTGGGGGAACTTATAGCTTGTAAGTTATCAGCCTAGAATAAAGTACATCAAAGCAAAGTTGTTTGGATTACATTCAGCTTATTTCATATCTGACCCGAAGCAGAGAAAATCTAACATATCGGTCCTAAGCTCAACTTAGCTAAGCTTACTAAGTTTGAACTAATTTTGAATTGACGTAAATACAAATTATTGGTTATTATGATACTTTACGACAGACGCTTATTTAATGATTCATATTATTTAAGAAAAACTCGACACATCAATTTCGTATCATAAAATTATCATAAATTTTAAAAACAAACAAAAAAGAAAGAAAGAAAGAAAAATAATCTCGAGCAAGTCGGTTACTTACGCAATGATAAAGTTAATATACTTTTCGATTTTAGATATGACGAATGTAAGGAATCTGTAACTGCTTCACTAGACCAACCACTGTTTTCTTTATATATTAATCGTTAATAATGATAATCGTAAAATTTTATCTATCATTGCATTCTAGAGTTTCGATATATTTTCCAAAGTCCCGTTAACTTATTGCTTATGCCGGAACACGAAACAAATTTAATAAAAGAAGAATAAAATCCTACATATATACGTACACACTATATATATATATATATATAAATATACATATAATATGTGTATACCGGGTAAGAGAGAAGATTGAGAGGGTAATTTTTATTCTTCTCATTCTTCTATGTGTATGTAGTAATTTTCATTTAATATTCGTTGCACATTAAATTGTGTCTCATAAGGATACATGTTGACTTGTATTGGTCGAAATGGAAATGGTTATGCTTTTGATCGTACAGTTTATTATTAAACCATTTCGCATGACTCATTCATTCTTTCACCTTCAGTCATTTATTTTGTTATAACTTTCCAATGGGTTTATTTTTTTTTCTTTTTTTTTTTTCTTTTGCTTTTTTCATTTTTACTGAAATAATTTCATTTCGAGTCATAAATGTAACAATAATATAAAAATTTATTGGAACATAATTTCAGACATAAACATGGCGAAAGGAGAAACCTTAACGGAGGAAAAACGCTAGTTTATTTTATATACTTTATAGTTTGTTGTTGTTATTGTTGTCCTTATTATTAATTATACCTTTTACATCTCTTGTAGGGTTATAAGGTATATTAAGTTAAGTTAATTTAAGATAGATCCATAGAGATAGATGTATGCTACCGAAACAATTCAAAACTACTTTCTGAATCGATTTAAGCTTCTCTTAAGCCTGATATCTTTTCATGCATTTTTGTGTTTAACCTACAGGTCACAATTTTTAAAATATTATGAAGAAATTTGATATACTGACATGTTCTGGCCCTAGAACAAGCGCTATTGAAAATGAATTAAATCGAAATACTTTTGTGATCACTTCCTAAGTAACGCTTTATTTTAAAGAAAAATGCTTTTAATAGTTCTCGACAAAGCGATCGCTAATTCCTAGTAGGTCAGCAAAACTTAATTTTGGACAGATAGCTCAGTTTTTTCAACTTCATCCCATGTAACCATTCTTATGGAAACCAAGCTTTTATGTGACAAAAAAAAAATACTCAATGTTTAATATTTCATAATGCAAGTTGGTCCATATTTATCACCTGATACATAAATAAATTTTGTTCACGTAGTCCTATTTTGTGTACTCCACCCCATAATGCAGAATATTTAATAGCGTATTTTTGTCGACTATAATGATTTTAACTTCTTTTCATTTTAATTTAAAAGGGACAATATTGGTTGTTAAGGCCAATTGCAAAAAAATTATAAAAAAAAAGCTTAATGGAGATTCGCCTCCATTTGAATATAAAAATTTCAATTCGAAAAATATATATGTTTTTTAGGTTTGAAGATTTGCATATTTAATGAAAAATTTTAAAATTCTATTTATTTAGAAAACGTGTCTCTTCAATATCTATTAACGTAAAGTGAATTTAAAAATAAAAATGTTTAAAGTTTAATTTCGTCAAATACTACCCTTTTATATTAATTCCGCCATAATATCAAGCTGATGTCATACTGATGTTTTGAAGCTAATAATATTGCATTTGTTAATGGTTTTTTTAAATGAATTTTTTAAGAAGAATAGTTTAAGTAAATAATATTTTTCATAGCAGCTGCTTGGCTGCATGGCTGCTTGACCATTAACTTACTTCAATTCTTAATCGATTGACTTTTAAATTTGAGCTGCAATTTTATTCGTCTCGGCGATGGGAGTTCTACACCATATTGAAGCCACCGAGAGTCATTCGTTTGCAGACTACTTCTCCATGCAATCTATTTCTATGGAAATGCAAGATTTATATCGATTTGCGGTGTTGCGGTTGAACGAATCAGAGAACTGGTAGTGTGGCTAAAGTTTGGCTATGCTCGGTCGGTACTCTTCCTTGAACTTTGAAAATTTGTAGAGAAGGCAATCTCGAATGAATGGATAAACGAATAAACGGCTATGCTGTGCAACGTCGTTTAGCTAAACACATTGTATTTTAAGTATGGGGACCATCAGGGTGTTTCACGATGTTTCAGGCTGTTTACTTCAGGTAGTCAATTCACAAAGAGAAGTAGCATACACTTTTCATTGTTTAGGTAAGGTCTGCATAGAAGCGACAAAGTTCTGACAGTTGAGAATTCTACCGTGATTGTTGTTACCTCAAAGTTGCGGAGTCATTATTATTGAGGGGTTAGGTGGGCTTTGCGTTGCCAAGAGAGCAGCATTTGCCTGATTTACTTCATATCCCATACTCCAGTTTTAGCATAGGTTCTCTTATCGAAGATTGTCTTACTTGCTGGGAGAGTTAAGTTACCGTTTGCATATATAACGCTATAAGCTTATAGGTCTCTTTTAATAAAGATGTTGATAACAGAGGTAGATATGAAAGTCTGTAGGAATTTGTAGTCTCCCTCACTCATTTTATCGAGAAAGTTGGCGGACTTTTTTAAAATGTTGCTTTAAAAAGAAGTAACGACCATTTAGATGAAAATCTTTTTAAGTTTAAATAAATAAAAAAATTATATTCGGTTGCAAACGAATCTCTTATATCCACTACCTTCATCTTAGAAAAAAGTTCGAATAAAATAAAATTTCGATACTCTACCATGTTTTGTGAGTGCAGCACTTTTATACAATTGCATATATCTTGCAGTTTATTAGCAGTAAGAAAAACACTCAGAAAGCGGAATTGTTTTCAATTCATATTATATTGTAGATTATATAACCTGATTGATTTGATACATTTTTAATACCAGCATACGTGCAAAAATGTTGTATACTTTGATCAAGTTTAATTCGGATATTCTTATTTTTATGATCAGAAAAATGACTTATCACACAAACAGAACACAGGCAAGTGGATAAGCGGATAACCAGAGGGACGGACGGATGCGCTGATACTGAGAAAGCATATACACTTTATTTCGTTTTTGAAGCTTCGTTCTTGATGTTACAAACTTTTTCTCAAAAGACAGAAATTCCGATATCCTGTTATGTCTCCTGGACGTGACCGTTTTGTTACATTTTTATACAGCCACATTTTGGTCATAGTGGCTAGGATAACTGGCTTTCACCCAGAAGGCCCGGGTTCGAGTCCCAGTATAGGAATGTTGGCGCTTGTGCACGGAGATGTTTTTTATGGTTTTTTTAAATCATCTTTACACAACTATGCAGACATTGATGTGGACGGACAGACACCATCGCGCAGATACCCAGAATTTCCAATGTTTTTATAAAATTTGAAACCTATTTCTCCCATTTTTGCAGCAAGAAAAATGTTGATCACAAACGAGCAGGAAGACAGATAGACAAACGGAAGTGATTAAATCGATTCTAAACTTAATGTTGATCAAATGTTATCAGCTCTCTGAAGCTTTCTTCTGCAACTTGCAAGCAAAATGATAAAATGGGTATGAAAATTTCCATGTGTTCCCTTAGACGATTGTGTTATAAGACTTCAGTTGATATTTGAAGTTAATCGGTTAAGAATTGAAATATGCTAACGTATGGCGAGTTCGAGGTTTCGAGGAAGACCCGAATAAAATTTTAAGTGAATCTAAGTAATTTTCAGAATATAAATGTCTTTTGAAAATTCTCAATAGTTTTTGAACATTTAAACGATCACTGAAGATGAGAGAAAAATGACATTATGAAAAAAATTCACAGAATAGCGTACAACTTGATAGGCCGTTTGATAAAATTTTAATAATTTTGAAAGCCTTCTTAAAAAAATCTGTGGGCGATAACTAATTCTCAAAAAATAGTCCTTGTAGCATTCGGTGGACTGTAGGGATTCCCCGCACCCATTTAAATGTAATTTCTATTCCATTAGTATTTCGTTACATATTTTTACTCTTTTGTAGAAAAATAGAAATAAAAAAAATATTAATCTTGTTTATTGAACACAGCAAATCAGCTGTTGTCGACCCGCCGAATTTAGAAGAAGAAGAATAAGAAGAAAATCGTACTATCGTCTTTCATACCCACCATTTTTATCTTAGAAAAAACTTAGAAAAAACTAAATTTTGATTTGTCCCTTTTTTACATCTGTGGAAATATTTATTGTCGCTTTCTTGCTGCTCATAAGTAATGAGCAATAAACACAGAAAGCGTAGATTTTGTTTACGTTGTATTGTAGGAGTGTCATTTGACCTATTCGGTACATTTTGAATACCAACTCGCTTGCAAGAACTTCTAATTTAAGGTCACCAAGACAATGTTTATCACAGATATTACACAGGCGGTCAGAGGAATGGATGAATAGATGAATAGGTAGCCATGCCAAGGTGGATTCCGAATTTGATATTACTCGCGAATATATATGTTTTGTGGTCTATTTAAAATTTTCACCTGGGTGTTCCACAGGTCTTCACAAAAGGAAAAAATGAAACTTCGACACTTGACAAATTTGGATGAACATTAGCGATTTATTTCATTTTTCTACAAGTACTACAGATTGTTATCATGGATGTAACGTAAGCATCTGCTAGGGAGATTAATTTCACTATGCAGCTAAGTAAAGGACTATTTTTCAGCGAACGATAGTCGGCGTCTCCGAGGTTCCAGAATGAACATTCACATGATGTAATCCAGAGTTTCCCTCTGGTCAGAGGATGTTCTCATCCAGTTACTCCCACATCAACCACGATACACCTTTAAGGTCCGCACGGCTAGTCAGGTAGCAAGGCATTCTCTAAGAATGTTGACGCACTCAACATAGTACAAAAAGATTCTTCATTTGGGCAACCTGACCCCGTGAGTTTAATTATTCGCTTTAGATTTTCTATACCTGTGCGAAATTTTCCCGTCTAATTTTAAGCATTTTTGTGCAGTTAGAGAGGCATCGACACTATTGTCTGCGTCATACTGCACCCAGTTCAACTAATACCTCAAGTAATCATCGATAACTACTGGGCTGGCTATTCAATGTTATTATAATGTAAATAGCAGAGACCAATTGGAAAGAAAAGTCTTCCAAATAGAAACATAATCTTCGAGCTTGCCTCCTACAATCCGAAAAATAACTTTCGCCGGGCATCGTATTAAAATCTTAATCGTTAGTTAGAGAAAAGAAAGATAGAGGAAAGTTTCTCTATCAGAGTCTCATCTGACGAATGAGAAAAGAAGGTTCTTTCGCATCACACGCCCGGCGAGCACCGCGAGGTGGTGAGTATAGGCACATGTCTCTTTATTATCATTATCGCCAGCGACTAACTCCACTATTGAATTCCAGCGTTTTGGATGAATTATAGTTATTCTCGCCCTAGAAATATGGCAGGAATGTCCATATTGCATAACTGGAAATTTTTAGTCTTACTTGCCGTGGTTTTTAAGTCATCATTAAAAAACCAATTTGATTGCTTTTAGTATTTTTGGTTGTACTCTAAGAATGCGTGTGGATTGCGTTGTTCTATTTTCAATACCAATCTGGGTGTGAGAGATTCCAAGACTTTTGATAAATTTGAAGCCGATATTGTCTATTTTTGCAGGCATGAGAATGTTTATCACGAACATTACATAGGTGGACAGAGGGATATGCTTGAATCGATACAAAATCGGATACTAACCAAGGATATATAGATTTTAAAAGGTCTCTAAAGCTTGCTTCTGAGTGTGGTAAACAATAAATAAATATATAAGAAATTAAATTTAAAAAAAAATGTTTTTTATTATTATTATAATTTAATTATACCAATGAAATAAGAATAGGTTAAGAACTAGAAGCTAAGACTGTGGGCTCTTAAAAAAAATCTAATACTAATGAAAACTTTTTGTTCGTAAAGTCTGCTCTAAGCTTTTTCCTTATTCTTTGAAATGTCAGTTAATTCTAACGTTATGAAAGAAAAATTTTAAATGTGTTTTTTTTTGTAAAAAATGTTATGTGAAAGTTCAATAGCAAAGAGATAATGATTTTGTACAATTATTTAAATTTTTATCAGAATATTTGCATATTATGATCACCACACAGTTAAATGAATGTGAATGGATTATACCCGTATAAGCATAATTGAAGTTTTCGTAAATAAAAACAGAAGAAATATGCTCCAATTTATCTGCATTATTTTAATTCAAGGTTGTCATTAAGATTCTATTTCCTTTACGTTTTAAAAATGAGTCCGCCTCTGCTTCATACCGATACGCTATACAACTCGAACACAATAAAACGTAAAACGCACACCAAACATTTTAGTTTGAAAGCTATTGCAACCATTTCATTTTCTTTTAGTTTTTAAGGTCTTTCGAACGAATTACGCTTAGTCTCCTTTATTCATAAGTATTTTTGTAATGAAATGAACTGCACATTGCACTGGTCGTGCCAACCTCGCATATTACATCACAGTTGATTGTAAAATAGGGGTTTAAGTATAACTATAAATACTGATGTAGTTCATATATTGAGCATGCAACCAACCCCTATATATTTTATAGCAACTACATGTACATACAAACTTACAAATGATGAGAATTAACATAAATGAGAGAAGATTGACGAATGAACGCCGAGAATTTGGTAAACGCCTCAGTACGTGACTCCCTCATTTTTCCTAAGCGCACACAAACCTCGACTATATAAGCATGCAATGAGAACCTACCTATCTACATAACGCACTTAATAATGCAAAAGTCTGTTGCAAAAAAGGAACAGCTGATGACAATGATGATGCATTTCATATGCGAACAGCATAAAAAGAAACTCTTATAACTCATATAACGTACAACTTTTTAAATGGTTTGTTTCTTTCTCCTTTACTTTTTTTTTTATTATTACATAATTTGTTTATTTGTTGGAAGCTGGTTGACCAGAGCAAAAGGCATTTTCAAGTAAATCAAAAAAATAAAAAATTTATTTTAAATTTGCTTGACACTCTCGGGTTACTTTGAAGTCTTTTTCTTTCTTTCTGTTAATATTCAAATTTTCGGAAAAGTTATTTTATACTTTTCATATTTATTTTATGGCTAGTTATTGAGAGAGGGAGAGAAAATAAGTTCTTTTATATATCTTCTCCTCCATTCAGACGAGAACTTTTTGTTTTGTTGATTTTCCTTTACCTGGCGCCTTTTGTTTTTCTTTTTTTTTTTTTTGAAAAATTCATAAATCTATATAGGATGATGACTTGTTAACATTTCAAGTGCAATTCTCAAGTATGTGGTGTATAGTAAGTTTCCCAGTTGTTATTACCTTCTAGTCTCAACTTGCGTCATAATTTGAAAATTGAACTTTTCCACTTTAGTTTCTTTCTCTATGAAGGAGTTCGTGTGGAAATTCTTAGTCACTGAAAACAAATCATCATTTTTCTGCAAACAAACCAAAAACACAAACAAATAAAAAAAAATTATAGAGAAACTTGGTTGCAAAACTCATCCACTCAATCATTCTACCCATCTCTTTTTAGCGTACAATAGCAGTCACTATCCAATGAACTAACAAACAATTCAAATAAGTGCCTTTACATACAAGTGTGTATATGTTGAATAAATCCTGAATGAATGGTTAGATAGTAATTTTTATGCTAATGAGTACATGTTTGAATGAATACTGAAATGACGGGAAATTTCAAATTGTTTTAAAAAGTCTACCTATGGTTAGTGTTTAATTTCTGTACTATAAACCATAAACGAAAGTAGTTTCAGTTCCATAATAATTTCAAATAAGAATCGTAATGAGAGTTAATTCTCGATTTTCACAAGTTTCGCTTTCATATTCTCTTTTCACCTCTTTATGCAACGTTGTCAAATTTCAAAAAAAACCTTTTATTTCGTATAACTTTTAGAAAGTACATATCGCTACGGTTATGTGTAATTTCTTTGCTATAAACCATACGAAAGTACTTTCAGTTGCATTAGAATTTTAAATAAGAATCGCAGTGAGAGTTAATTCTCGATTTTCGACTTTCGTTTTTATATTCATTCATTTCATCATGCAACGTTGTCAAATTTCAAAGAAAATTTTTTATTTTATAACCTTTTAAAGTACATGTCTCTGAATATCGTACAAAAATATGGAAGATTTCTTCTTAAATTTCTCCTAAAGGATTATCAAGCCATGGATAAACTTCTGGACAGCTATCACAACAGGTCATGTAACGAGTTTCTCCGGTTGAAATCTTTTCTAAAGCACATGTTATTGGTTGACAAGGAGCATTCGGCTTTTTAAAGCAACCTTTAAATGGTTTACCCAAAGAGGGATGTTTTAAATATTGTATAACTTGACTAGCTGTAACCATGTAGACATTATGTAGAGAATTAGCATATTCTAAAAACCTATAAAAAATTATTAGTATCCGGAAAAATTATTAATATTTTATGTAACTTACTTGCGGAAAGCTTTTAAATAATTATCACTACGACTGAACCAAGCAGCATGTAAATACATACCAAACGGAGCCCGATTACCCTCATAATGTCTTAAGAAATTCTTTTTCATCCATTCGAATAGAGAGTCAATGTTATCCTCAGGCAAAAATACGCAACCGTCTATCATGGAGCAACTGTAACCTTCTACATCTGTCCAGGCTACCATAGGATTAATCCATAAACCGGGTATAGAAGCTGTAGGGCAAGATCCTATCTGACAATCTTGTACGGATAAATAATCCAATGTATACGGCCACATTGCTGGATCTTTGTACTTTTGAGTCGACCACGAACTATCATACAACAGACCTAAACTCTTGGCTACTATGAAAGACGTATTACCGGCCGCTTGTAGGAAAGGTAAACGCATGCCTCTTATATGTTTACGATTAATTTTGGCAAAACGTTCCAAAATTGGAATTTGTTGACCAAATTCACGCATTATTAAATTCTCATTTGCATTACGCCAATAGTCTGTACCGTTGCCATGAGTAATTGAATGTAAAGCTATTTCATGACCTTCATTGTAAAGAGCATTGACTTTCGTATAATCGGTATAATCATGTGAAACATAAAATGTACCCTTCGCCTCGCAACGATCTGGATTATATAAATTTGCGAATATCTCTTGATAATGTTGATAATTAAGGGCAGTTACCGCATCATCAAAAGTTATAGTAATAAACTAATAAGAAATAATTTTTTAATAAATTGAACGAAAAATAATTTTGCGTATATAGCTAACCTGAGGAATTTCTTTTTCATGACCTTTAAAGCTGGGCCTCGGTAGTGTTAAGCCAGAACAACGACACAATGGCGGTAAACAAATTCTTGAACTACATACTCTTGCACGTTCAACTTCAACGTATATTGGAGTCTGGTAAGCTGCTTCAGCGATAATTATTAGCGTCAAGATTAACAATAATGTTATTCCAATGCTGAACATTTTTGAATAAGATCTGTTTCGAATGAAAGGGTTGCGCTTTTATATGCTAGCATGGTTCAATCATTATCTTATCATATTGTTTTTTGTTTGTTTATTTGTTGAAACATTTTCAATAATTGTTTTCTCATAAATAGATAATTGATGTGTGTGTGTGTGTGTGTATGTGTGTGTGCGATATGTATTGAAATTGATAATTTTTTGGAAGATGAGAATAATCTTTACTATCTTCGTTTGCTTTTACATTTTCATTCATTCATTCAAGTACCGGAAATATGCAACAACAAAAAAACAAATTTTATTTAAGAAATCATTAAAATTTTGTGGATTCCATTTAAAAGAGATATAATATCAACGATATTCATTAAAGTTTGAATGATTTTTATAAATGATTTATATAAAAAATTAATTAAAATCAATTAATATTTGAGTTCTTTCATATGAAAGTAAAAGTGCGGATTAGCTTTCGCAATTCATTTTTTTTTACCTTCCCTTGATCCTTTTTACATTTCCGCTATAGAATACAGTGTTGCACCATCAGATCAGTAGCAGATCAAATAAATTTGAAAACTTAAAAATATTGAAAGCATTTTTTAGAAAAGTTGTTTATAAAATTGGCATCGATGTGATTTAAAAAAAATTTTTTTCAAATCGCTCGAAAATCGTTTTTTAATTTCACAAAAAATCTTACGATTCTCGATAAAAACTTAGTCAAATTTTTAAAGCTATAAGAAGAGAAAACTTGGGGTACCGGCGATACGAAGGGTTTGAAAAGTATGGTTTTAAAATTTCATTATTGTTATTGTTGTTTTTATTATTATTATTAGTTTTTATTACCACTATTATTATTATTTTATTTTTTCAGCCGCCACCAAAGGTGAGAGGTCTATTCATTTTATTTCTAATGCCCAGAAGGAAATTTCAGAGACACCACGAAGCATATAAATTCTTGATCAGCATCAAATTTGAGCATGCCCGTCTGTCCGTCTGTCCGTCTATTTAATGTCTGTGGTAAACATTTTCTTGGCTGCAAAAATTAAAATATCGGCTTTAAATTTAGCAAAAAGCATTGAAACTTTTTGTACGTATGAAAGAGCGAGCTCACCTTAGAACGTAGACTGAGAACACCTTCTGCTTCGGAATCAAAAGAGACTTATTTTTTTTGCTCATTACCATAAACCATAGCTGATACATCTATAACAAGTTCCACAAATATTGCCCAAAATATTCCATAGTGTCCGTGCAAAAATGGAAAGGCTCGACCATGTTCACCCAGTGTTGAAATTAATTTTCTTCTAAAAACATCCGTTGCATTCAAAAAAGAAGAAAAAACTTCAAAGACCACAGAATGTGTATGATCTTTTGAACAATATCAAATTCAGAATCCACCTAGTCGTGTCCGTCCGTCCGTCCGTCAGACCATCTCTCTGTTTTCTTATTTTCCTAATGTCTGGAATGAGCAGTTTCATCTTCCCCAAAGTTAAGATCTATGAATCAAATTTGGCAGAAGCATTGAGAGTTATTGCGTATGCCTTGGTACAGAAAATTGGCCGAATCGGTCAAATGCCTATAAAATAAGCTGAAAACATCTCTGCTTTGCTAACTACTCATAAACTGCGCAATATAAATTTTCCTAAAATTCCACAAAATGGAAAAAGTTTGCCACGCCTACCAAATAATATAGAGTAGAGTATCGAACCTATTTTTGAAGATAAAGGTAGTGGGTATAAAATATTGGGCACCGTCGAATACAGTTTTCTTGTTTGGTTTTTATTAATATCATTATTTCATTATTATTATTATTATTATTATTATCATTATTTTATTATCATTAATATTATTATTTTATTATTGTTATTATTTATTATTACTATTATTATTTTTATTATAATTATTATTAATATTATTATTATTATTACTATTATTATTATTATTATCATCTTTAATCATTATTATTATTTTTATTATTATTTATTTATAACGAAGGATTACATTCTTGGACTAAAATAGTGTATAGTAGCAACTAAGACTAGCGGCTCATTATGATCGAAAATTAGAAAAATATTAGAAAAAATTTTTGTTTTACCTCTAATTTCTAATATCTTTATCATCCGATTCACTCGATGGCCTTGAATATTTCGATAAGCGTGACAGGATTGTATTTAAAATTTTTCCCATCTGCAATTGTGTTTTTTACTTATCCAGCCATCCTGTTTACGCAATACTTACGCTTCCTGGTGAAACAAGGAGTATGCTTTTGAGTCATTTATATAATGGATTCCATGGATTCCAAATGGGTGGTCTATCTTTTTAAACAAATAGAGCTGCTAGTCTCAGTTGCTAATTCCTAATCATCATTTTACATAATTTCTCCATATTTTGGGGTAGTGTTTAAGCCAACAAAGAAACAAATAAACTCGAAAAATATTACCGTGATATTATTCCTTAAAATAGTATTTAATTAAAATCAGTACTTAATGAATACGAGAACGATTACACCCATAATATGTAGCCCGTCTAGAAAGAGAAAAATTTGTGCTTCCTTGGAGACCAGTTTCAAAATAACTCCTCGTCTCAATTAAGTTCAGCTAGGTAAGCAGTGAAACATTATTTATAAACAATTTTCTTAGTATGGTCTCCACTTTCTTCTTCGAATCTTCTTTTATAGCCTCTAATGATTCTAATCATTTCGCCTTAGGGAATAATTTTAATTACGAGAATTTGAATAAGTTTGTACAGTATCATAGCTAGAGTAAGTGCTTGATGATCATGCACAATAACAATAAGCTGCCACTGTAAACAAATTAATTTACAAATGAATTCATGTTAGATAGAGCTTCTTGAGTTCTACTAACTTCAAAACTAATTACTTTTGATAACATTGATTAAGAAAGACTTTTAAATAGAAAATTTTCTGTAAAATTTTCCAGTGTATAAGCCGCATCAGAATGTGATTTATGCATATCTTGTCAAAAAAAAAAAAAAAAAAAAAAATTGTTTTTTCTTCCTTTAAGCTTGAAACTACTGTCCGATGTTAGTTTTGTGTCTTCTATTCGTTTCACTTTTTTTATTTTGTTTTTTTGTTTTTTTGTTTTTTTTTCCATAAAATTATACAAAAGAGAAAATAATTCACTAAAAATGTAAATTAATTGACTTGCTTTTCTGTGCTTTCAAGGCATGTCCTTAGCAGGACGTGCTGTTTCAAATGAAGCAGTGGGTATATGCGAGACAAATGGAAAAAATTTAAATTCATATACAAATAACTAAAAGTTGAGGTCACGTTTCACGGTAGCATGTTTAGCATGCAACATGCAATGACTTCTGTGTGAATAGATGAAAAATAACAAGGTTTACATTGAAAATATATGTATAAAATAAAACGAGAAAGAAAAGAATGGAAGACGTGTGACAAGGCATTCGTTAAATTAAAGGTAAGAATTTCAATATTGTCCATAACTTGAACTGAATATTGTTTGTGTGTGTGTGTGTGTGTGTGTGTGTGCGCAGATGGATGTGTGGGGATTCTTTTGATACGAAATGATGGAAAGCTTTTAATTTCCGTTTAAAATTTCAATGCGATTTGGTATTCGCCGCCTATATTGTAATGCCGATGACATTGATGGATTCTGGGGGATTCTTTTTTCTTTTTTTTTTCTTTTTTTTTTTTTTTTGTTTCCTTCTAGTGGTTATTTACTTTAGTTGTTCAAACGAAAATGTCCCCTAATATGATTTCCTGCAACTCATTTTAATTTCTATCATTTATTTGTACAACACTGCAGTGCATAGGCATTGTAGTATATGCAACCTCAGCATCAGCATCAACATCAGCATCAACATCAGCATCAGCATCAGCATCAGCATCAGCATCAACATCAGCATCAACATCAACATCAACATCATCAATATTCCATGAATACTTCTTGCAACTCTCAACCCAATAAACGACAGGCTTCTTTATGTATTTGGCCTTTAGATTTTTATTATGCACTGTTTGCAAAAGATATAGGCGTTCTTGTTGAAATTTTTCTCACTCTCTCTCTCTCTCTCTCTCTCTCTCTCTCTTCCCTTCATCCTCTTTCTTTCTATATATGTTTTTATACTACTAAGCTGTTCGGTCGTCTCTGCTTACCTTAATATTTATTGGATAGTAGCATACGGAGCTGATGGTGTATGAATGTAAGTTAATTAACTGTGTGAAAATCGTTAAGGGAAGGCAAACATATAGGTAGAATATAGTAAACAAAAGTAAACCTTACGGCCAGAAATAAATTTTAGTCGTTTATCAAGTGACACAAATTGACACTATCACCGCACAAATATCACATATATATGTATGCCCTTTGGCTATTATATAGTCGTCTAGCTTGTTGTTAACCGTAGTAGTATGCTTAGGGCCTTACAAGTGAATGATATATTTTAATAAAATGTTGGCGGTGCAGTAAATTTTAAAAAAAAATCGACATTTTTATTATATATAGATGAACAGTCAAACAATATTACTTTCGTAATCAATCCAAAGCATATTTGAAGAGATTTGAAGATAATATAAGAGACTACCATGGTAATGTTTTTGATAAATGTCCTCTTTTTAAAACAAAATCTCAAAAGTTTTGTTTCTTTGCTAAACTAATTTAAAATCTCTTGTATTGTGCATATAGGGGATGGATCAAAAAATAAGATGAACCCCCTGAGATGTCTACGCAATTCGTTCGCTTGCAGTTCTTCCATGAATGTCAACTTTGTAGAGCTCATTTCGTAATAATTTCATCAAAACAATATTACTTAAGTGAGTGTTAAGTTCTATATAGTCACTTTTGTCACAGTATTCTTATGTTGTCTGACCACAATCCTTTGCAATGTTCACCGGTTTTTCTAAGTTACTTTTGATTTTCACTAACTATTGTTTTTCACGAGAAATTTTTGACTATATTTTCTATATGCTGTCATTATGGTGAATACTGTTACTAGGGAAATGTTAAACAACTCGTTACTTCGGTCATAAACGCTTACGCTAACGAAGCATCAATTCATCAATTGTCGAACTCTAAGAGATTAAACATTTCACCAATCGCTTGTTTTAAATGTTGCAGAAAAAAGCGTATAATACTCTGAAGTATAACTTAAAAGACTTGACTCGTACACTAAGCAATGCATAAGCGTCGGGTTATTTACACGGAAGTAGTAGTAGTGTTGCCAACATGCAATAAGACAATAAGACTATATTGCTTAGTGTTCACATTATTTTCTCCATTCCCTGTAAAAGACCGTTTTTTTTTTTCATTTATTAAATATTTTATAGGCATAAATGAACGGTAAAGATCATGCCTTCTCTAATAAAGGAGCTACTAAAAAAGCTTTCCCTTTCTTAAGTTTCTTAATCAGCTTGTTTTACGCACAAACGCTTATCCGAGATCAATAGTGTAAAGATATTGTTGATCACTCTGACTCCTCGACATTGTTTGACATTTGAGATAGAAAATAAAGAATTCAATCATGTGTTCATTTTAGATTCTTGTTTAGAGATCAAGCGTAAGATCAATTCCCGCGATCCGACAAAAAATGGCAAGAATATTGAAAAATGGAAATTTTTGAAAACATTTACTACAAAGATCCAGAGATTCGAAAATTGATTTGTTAAGGCCACTCACATGAGAAATGAGAAATGAAAAAAGTTCCAATCAACCCAAAACGTTCACAACTAAAAAAGTATTCATAGCAATGATTGGTTAATTATTTCTTAGTCAAATCTGTATTTCTTTTAATTTAATTTGATCGTAAAAAAAATCGTGCAAATTGAAATCGTGCGAAAAGGAATTCTTTTAGTACTAAAGCAAAGTGGCAATTAAAACTAAGTTGAAAATATGTTGATTTTAAAATGAAATTATCATGTAAGGAGGACGGTAATGAAATCAAATTATCGCGTATTGAAGGCGGTACTACATAAATCTGGATCTTTAAAATTGTAATGGGCCAATTGTGCATGAACCCTTAGATAAAATTCAGTCGTTATCTATTCGATTCGATTAATTCAGAAAGGAAGTTTAAGGTACAATAAGTTTTTATATTGTAATTATGACATCTTTTAAAAATCGTGCAAGATCAACTCCAGCATACAGAACGATGGATGGTGGAATACACATTCTATCAAGAAGGTAAACGACTTCTCAAAAATCTCGGTTTATTCGTTTCTCGAAAGTTAGTTTACTTCTGAGTTTTTAGGAAATTATTCTGCTAAGATGAAACACCTTCTAGGAAGATTAATTAGATGATCAAAGTCTTATGACTTATGTGTTAGTTGGACCCAGATTCGTTTTTCATTTTTTTTTTCTTTTTTGTAGTTCATACGTTTTAGTGATTCCCGTTTCTTATATTTTATGTTTTTTATTCCCGGTATTTTACCTTTTGTACTTCTCTTTTCAAAAAATAAAGCTGAAGATAACAAAAGAGAGTCCGTTTGGTTAACTTACTTGGAAATACTCATAAGATACCGTCCTCCTGTCGATGCCCTATCATGTACGCATCCAATGAGCGCACACTTAGATATATGGATGTATTAGCCAATGCTCTAGATGTTTAGTTTAGTTTAGTTTATTTTTAATTAATTAATCATAATAATAACAAACGTTACTATAATAATTAATTAATTAAGATGTGTGGGATTTATGGGATTTCTTCTCTAATAATAATTTTAAAAAAAAATAAGATCGTAACCCACGGAAAGTATGACGATTTCCCTTTCGTTTACCCTTGTAAAAGATAAGGATCCGAATGTTGTGGATATTTTTAGGGGCAGGTAAAATTACTTTAAGCGCTAAATGAAATAAAACAAAAAAAAAAGTAAAGAACAGGAAGCGCCCGAGCAGGGACTTGAACCCTGGACCCTTGGATTAAAAGTCCAATGCTCTACCGACTGAGCTACCCGGGCCTTACATCGAACTCAACTATTGCGTGTAAAGTAATCAGCTCTATTAATCTATTAAAATGTTTTTCTTAAAATAAATTCTTATTTAATTCTAAAACGAAACTTTGTTTTTATGTTCTCTTTTTTCTTTTGTTTCTTTATTTTCTTCTTCTTAGCTGTCTCTTTGTTGTTTTGATTGCTTTGGAAACTATCGTAAAAAAAAAAAAAAAACAAGAAAATATTGACTTATTCTTGGTTTGTATAACCAGAACTGGCGTCTGCCTTAACCAGAAATGCTTTCAAATGCATGCAATGAAAAGTTTTCTTCTTTTTTCATTTTTTTTGTTGTTTTTGTTTTTGCTTCATTTTATGAAAATTAATAACAATAAACAACACAAACAATTGATAAATAAATTCAAATCTTAAGATTATGGTTTTCATCAATTCAGTTGAGAAAACCACTACAACCACTGCAACCACCACATTCGGAAATAACTGAAATTGTTTCTTTTATATAATGAACGAAGAAGAAAAAGTATTATTCGTTCTCTCTTCAACGGTATGCTGCGTATTGAATGCTTGCTTGCTTACTTGTTTGAATGGGAATGAAGAGGAAATCATAAGAAATGCAAATGATTATTTGTGCAAAACAACAACAACAACAACAACAACAAGAATAACAGTAATAAATACAAAAATAAATATAAAGAAATTTACACAATAGACAATATTTATAAAAGTACGCGCTGTTAACAATTGTTGAGATGTTGATTAAACTTCAGTTACACGTTTAATATTTAGATTGTTTTGTAATGAAGACAAATTTCTTTCTTTTCCCTTTCCCCCATTTCTCTGTATCGACAGTGCAGTATATCAATTTTCTCATAACGAATGCATCAATAAAAAAAAAGGGAAAATTCCCAGAACCGTACCTTTATTTATTCTTGAGCAGTTAGTTTGTCTTTGTTAGTCTTTCTCTTCAGTTTCTAAAATTTCTTTTCTCTGTCTATGCTTTCGACTTTTTAACTATTCTTTCTCTCTGTGTGTTGAACTGTCTTCACATTTATTTTTGGATTTTTCATATATAGAACTTTCTATTTGAATTTCCATGCCTCCAAATTAATCAGGCGTCTCTCTTTCTATCTGTCCGATCATCATCTTATTGATACTAAACGTTTTAATAGAATTTTGCATTTATTTGTCTTTCGAAGCCTCCAATTAATCATATGTTCGCCTTGCCATCTATTTCGCTTTCTATTTCATTTATTCAGTTCGCTACATATTCAGTTATCGATGCTACAAATTCTAATCAGACTTTCCATCTCTTCGTCCTTGTCTTGAAGTCTCCAACTGATCGTATTTTCGCCTTATTATCTATTCCGTTTATTATTATTTTTGGTTGGCTCGCTATCTCTTCAATTATCGATATTAATGACTTCTAATGGGTCTTTGAATCTATTCGTTTTTCCATATCTCCAGTCAAACATATGTTCATTTATTACGCTTTTCATTTCATTTGTCCAGTTCCCTATTTCTTCAATTATCTACAATAAATATTGTAAGAAGACCTGTGCAACCTATTCCTCTTTCTTATTATACAAACTAAATATTCGGAAGGGAGTTTGCATACATTCTCATCCTTCTAAGTCTCCAATTAACCATATGTCTTCCTTTGCTATCTATTTCGCTTTCTATTTGTGTTGCTCTTCATTTATTCGGCCCTCTATCTTTTCGATTATCTTGTTATCGACACTAAACACTGTAATAGGGGTTTGCATCTATTCGTCTCTCTTCATGCCTTTAACTCACTGTATGTTCACCTTGCTATTTATAGTGCTCTCTATTTGCTTACCTCCTTATTTATTCGTTTCTCTTTCTCTTCGGTTAATTAATTAACGATACTAAGTACTCTAATATTACTTCGCGTCGTCTTTCCAAGCTTCCAGTTAAATATATGTTCGTCTTGTTATCTATACTACTGTCTGTCTATTCGTTCACCTTTTTATATGTTCGGTGCTCTATTCATTTGATTATCTCTCTATATCTTTCATATCGAATCCGAAATTTATTTATCAATTTAGATTCGAGGAAAATGCAATGAAAAAATTAATACCTAAATATAAACATATTTTAAATCTAATAATCTGATAAGGTGAACAAAATTCGTCTTAAAGTGTATAGAGAGTTTACACATTTGTTTTTTTCATTTTCTCTTCTTTTTTTTTTTTTTTTTTTTAATTGTAAAAATATGAATTATGCTCAAGATCTATTTGCTAAGAGAAAAGAAATTGTTTTTCTTAGACTTTGCTTAATTGAAATAATTGCTTGCCTGTGCAAATAAAAGGATTAAAAGTTAGTTTTCAATTGTGTTTTAATAACGAATAAATGACAAAGAAATTAAAAACATGTAAATATATATATATATACATACATATATTAAGAAATTTGCTAAGATTAGTGGGAAGGATATAAAAGTTGGTTTCATTAAGTTTGAAAGACCAATAGTTTGCGAATTACTGATCAATATTAACTATAATACTAATTCACACTTAATCACAGTAACTATGAATAGTGAGGAATATTGACATATTTCAATTGGAAAGAGATAACTATTTAGTGTTAACGTGTTTTCATTGTAATAGTTATGTTACAGCCGAATTCTTTTTACATCTTAGTGATTATTCTCCAACGAGAGTTCTAACAAATAACTCGATACGCAATTCGTGTACATTGGAACCCGCCCGATCATCCATCTCCAACTCAGTTATTATAATAAACAAATTGAGATCGTAAATTTGAGATCGTAAATTTGAGATCGTAAATTTGAGATGGCGAAATATTGCTTTAAATTTGAATGCGACTCCTAGTTGAACTATTTATACCAAATTCTACGTCAAGGTTTCTTTTAGGATCTTTACGGTTGGACTATAATTTATTTCTCTCTAAACTGTCCGGCAAGGTTTATATCCAGTTTTAGGCTAATATCTTCTATTATTTCTAGATCAGAATTTTCTGTATCGGAACTATTTGGAACTTGAGCTGTTGTTTCTTCGCCCCAACTCAAGGGCACTTTACTCCTTTTTCTGGTATAAGATATTTTAAGCTTGCGCGGTGTATGTAGTAGTACCCAGAAGGATATTAGGTAAACTTAGCTTCTGTTATTCTGATCGTTTTAGAACCATTTTGAGAACTGTTTAAAGTTTATCTCTCTGTCTGTCCTTTTGTCTGTCTAATGCCTTTCTATTTATATTGTGTTCAGCCCAATAGAGATATTTTTTGAAATATTTCGGTTAAATTTGATACAATGATTTCTTTTAAAAATGGATTGGATTGGATTATTTCCACGATCATCCATTCCGAAGAAATCCATGGCTATTTCGAAGAAATCCATGGCTATTTCGAAGAAATCCAAGTAGAAAACAAATTTTGTCAATTTTTTAAATTTCTCCTAAAAAATCACTGACTTATTAATACTTTAACCTATTGTTAGGTTGTTCGAAAAGTTATCTCGTTTTGTCTTTTCTGTCAACAGGTGTCTTAATTGTATTTTTCTGCAGCTAACTTCCAATTTTAAGTCGCATAATCATTATATATTTTGACAGCTGATATAGCAAGGCTTACTCGTCGAAAAGTTCAATTGATTCGACTCAATTGGAAACTTTTAGATTAATATCTGCTATATGAATTGGAAGTTAAACTTTTTACATATATTGAGGACTACTCACGTTAATTTTAATACAATCTTGATAAATGTTTCGAAGTCAAAGTTTAGATCAATATATAAAAAATTTTTTCTTTATTACGATAGGATACCAATCATCGTTTCATTTGATTTGTGATCATCATAGAAGTTTATGACTGAATTTGTTGTCAAGAATTACAAAATCTTTAGCAAAAAAAAAATTAACTTAATTAAATTTGTATCTCTTTAGCTCACATTTTGGGTCCGCTCCGATATAAAATCTTTCGTTAGAAGTATGCTTTTACGTGGACACAGGATATAATTTTTGATTTTTTATCGCAAAAATAAATGCAAATTTTATAAGGCTAAGTGTTATAGGGAATTTAATCGTTGACCTTGCCCGACTATAATGTTTTTATTTCTTTTATGATGAGTGAAGAGAAAAACGGATTTTTTTTTCTTTTTAATTGTGAAGTCATTAATGAAACGCATGTTAAGTAGAATTCATCATAAACACAATTATAAAATAAGCCAACTTGGTGATGACCTATTAATCAACGCGGGATGTAGTCCTACAGAAGACGACGAGAATGAAAAACTAACGCTGAGATATATATATATATATATATGATATATATATAAGTTAAATTGAGGATGATTTACAAATCACGTTGGATGGAGTCAGAGTACAGAGAACGACCACAAAATGAAAACCTAACTCTTAGATGACTCTTAATTAGGAATACTTTAGTGACATCTGGTATAACTTCGAATGTAATTTATAATTAATTATATAATATATTTTCTAAATATTAGTTTTTCTTAGCATATCTCAAAATGGTAAACGCTCTAAAGAGAAATGATATATGTCAAGACTTCGCTTAATTTCTTATACTGATCAAGAATACGTAATCGTATGCCTTACATTATATCTCTAATCTGTATTCCTAAATATTACAAATGGAATGAGAGATCCAGTATACTCTCAACCTCGACAATGAGTCTAAAAATAGCTACATAATCAGAAGAGAACTTTTCCTTTTCTATTTATTTCTAAATGTTTAATTAAGTGCCTGGGAGATTAGTTTTTAAGCAGATGAACGCAGACACTTATGCGTATGCGTTTATTGATAAGAAATTTTTGTTTCTTTTAAAACTATAATTGTGATCTGATCGCTAGTATTTCCGAAATTCGTTTCTATTTTTTGTTCTGCTTATAGAGTCTTAACATCAGTTGTCATATAGACTGAATTAGAGACATAGAGGGAGAGAGTTTTTCAGTGAGTGAGTATTGTACGAAGTCTCTTACAATATGTAGCAGTTCTTTTTCTACCGTTTATCTCAACCCATGCGGTACAATAGTTGACTGATTAAAACTCATCCAAGATTTGCGAATTATTTCACAAATCTTTTGCGAACAGTTTGGGTGCCCCAAGTTCGTCTTAACTTGTTGTCTTTTGTCGTATTCCCTCGCCTTTAATGTGTCAGCAGGTGGTGGCTTAACACCCTTCTCAGCATGTGTGCACATCATTTGACTTTCTAGGAAAGTTTTAGTTTTCTTTTTCGCTTGACATGAATAAACGTTGTTGCAACATGTAAAAGTAACATAATAAATGTCAGTAATTTTCGTTAATAATTTTTGACATTTATGTTGTCGTTTACTTTTACGAAAAATGATGATTCTTTTTCATTTCACGAAATTCTCTCTATCTTATTACATTACAGGTCCTCCTAGTTTTGGTTTAAAAAAAAGAAAAAGAAAAAAAAAAGATTCAAACATCAAGTGAAATGTAGAAAAACTGACGAGAACTTATAAATTTGTCAAATTATTTATAAACTAGTTTTTAAATTTTATACATGAAAGTGTTTGATTAAATATATTATATTAGCGAATCGCATAAAACATACCGCTATATGTTAACATCCTATATCACCAGAATATATTATATCCATAAGGTTCACCTTTTATTGTATCGATCGATTCCATCTCATTGTCTCTCCATCCGTCTGTCTGATGTTTGTATTTTGTGCTCAATCTATAGGTCACATTTTTTGAGATATTTTGATACTTTGACGAAACGTTCTGACTTCTTTTGGACTTCAGGATGAGCTTTTTTGTAGGTGAATAAGATGGACTCTTTTTTTTATCATCACTTGGCATATAAGGCTCTATTTGAAAAGAATTTTTATATGATAAGATTTTTTATTATAACTTGTAATATTTTTCGACAAGATCGGTAAACCATAGTATTTTGGTATATAAAATAAATAAGAAATATTTTGACCAATTCTTGAACCTCCCATTATACAAGGGCTCTTATGAAAAGTAAGACTTTATATAGTAAAAACGTCTAATTTGAATATTTTATAATAAAAATGAGTCCCTAATAATAGTTTTAGATTTGGACCACGTAGATCTATTTTTTGGATCCTATCACCTGTAAGTGTTGTTATAACGAGTAATCTGAAGAAATATAAATGCTGAAGTAAGTAAGTTTAATTAATCCAAGGGAGACTTACTAGCTTGAGCGAAAATAGGCCGCCTGGAATTAGTGCAGGAAGTATTAATTAGCCGAATGGAAATAGACTGCTTAGGAATAGCAAATCACAAGAAACTATTCACTTGCTAGATAAAAAGAGATACACTTGAGTTGCTTAAGAGGAGAGATTGTTTGCCTAAGATGAACGAGACAATTCATCCTTCCAGCACTAGAGCGATTGGCTTTTGAGAGATTACTCTCTGTCGGGTGACTTTATGACTCTTACCCTTAGGATTGAGCGTTTAACCTTAGGAGAGAAACCCTTAATGCTATGGTCAAAGAACGTAGAGCAAACACTACATAGGGAACAAGTGCTATAGAGCAAGGTTTAAAGTTGAGCTTGTTTCCTAGGCAAATAGGGGCCCACTAGGTCCAAAGAACAAAAGAAAAACGCAATAGGGAAGGGGTGAATCGCCGTAGAAATTAAATGGTTTGGTAATAGAAGTGCAGCGGATTACTTGTAGTCGTTGGATGTTGTCCGGTAATATTTGCTTTTTTCAGCTTGTATGGATGGCTTTTTGTCTTCTTCATTGAAACTTGTTATGGTTCGCCTAAACGCTACGTGGGAATGAATAACCAAGCTTTTATAGTCACATCATGATTTAGGAGAATAACACACTGCATCTGTCGACAATTCTGGCATACCTTAAGACATGCAGTCCTGTTTTTATACTGGCACGCATTAAGTAGCACTAGTATTTACATAATCAATAGGTTATATAACGATTACAATCAGGACAAGTTTTAGACATATAGCATCCACTAAAGCCTAGACGGGAGTAAAAGAAGTAACACACTGTATACAAAAGAAGAAAAGTAAGTAAGAAAATTATATTCGGTTGTGTCGAATCTTTTATACCCAACATCTTTATCTTAAATAAAGTGGAAAAAACTAGATTTTGATAGGTGGGCGTGGCAGTTTTTTTCTTCGATGGAATACCACAGAACACGGCCAGCCAAGGAACAGAGTGGAAAACAGCCAAAAAAACAGGCATGCTTTCAACATATACTGTAGGCATGGCCTGCGGTCGATTTGGTCCATTTCCTATAGCAACGTATATGAAAGAACTTCCAATGTTTTTACCAAATTTGAGGACAATACTTTCCTTTTTGCGGTTAGGCATTACACAGGTAAGCAGACAGACAGATGGTTAGGTGGACAGACGAACAGACGGACTTGCTTAAATCGATTCTAAATTTGATGCTCATCAAAAATATATATACTTTGTAAAGTCTCCGAAGCTGCCTTCTGAGCATTACAAACAAAATGATGAAATAAATATACACATCACCTTCAGTGGTGGGCATAATAATTAAATAAAGAAAAAATTGACATAAATAGAGGTTCTCTAAGGGTTAATCGAGAGAATCGAGAGAAAGTATAATTGAAAATTGATTAACCCTAAGCTGAGAGTAAACCAATCAGTATATATATATATACATATATATATATATTCACAGCTGGATTAAAAACAAAACAAAAGCTCAACTTCTCAAGCCAGACCATTTAAAGAAGCAGCAGAGCGCAACAAAAGAAATAAATAAATAAACAAGAGAATGAAGAAAAAATAAAGAAATAAATAAAACGTGAACAAACATAAACAAAGCGAATATAATTACAAATGAGTGAGGGCACAAACGATCAAACCATTTCCCAGACCAGCAAAAACAAATTGAGTCTACTTCTTGAAAAGAGTAATAAACAGAAAACTTTATTTAGCAAAAAACTTATTTTAGCAAATTTTAATAATGTATTAAAAATTTATGATAAAAATAATCATATTAATTTTATAGCAATATTCAGAAAAATTTGTTAAGATCGATCAAAAAACTTGATCTAACGTAAGATTACCAAACTTGGTGATGTTCTAATAGAAACTTGTACTAATTTCCAGTTCTATTTTTAGCGTTATTTGTAAAATCTTAAACGAAATATTTAGCACAACCAAGACTAAGTAAACTAATGTATAGAAAATAGAAACTGACTAATAGAATATATCCGCTATTTTTCTGTGGGTATTCCTGACTTAATGACAACATCAATATACTTCCGGTAGCGAATTTAAAAATTTATTTTTTAGTTCTGGGAAGCAAAAAGAAATTTATTTTGTTTTTTTCTTAGCGATAAGAATTATCTCAACCCTGATTTGTCTCTCATATATATATGCTCTCTGACAAAGTGAATTATTATAAATTAATTTCAAGTATTTCGTATATTTTCATACCATTCAAGATCAGTTTCAATAAAACACCTCTATTGTAATGATATTTATTTTATTGCTTAACATTTTTTGCAATTAAACGTAATGAAATTAAAATTATTGCTCTTATTCGCTATTGGTTTGATAACATTAGCGCAAACAACAAATCTTCGTCGTCTAAGACAACATCTTAGGCAAAAAGGAAATTCTATAGACGAAGAAGATCAATATGAAGACAATTTGAACGATAGTAATCGTCATCGCGGTTTACTAAGCCGTCATCTAAGAAGAAGAGAACGAGGGCCTACGGTCATGGTACCACCAGGACAGCGGACACAATTCAATCAATTGCAAACACCTCAAAATCCAGCTATACAACAAAATAGCATATACCCTCAGCCAAATCTAGTACGTAATAATGGCATGAAGCCAAATCAACAGCTGCAACAATATCCCGCTTATGTTCAAGTCATACCGCAGCCTAATCAGCCAATTAGCGTACCTTCAGGGCAACAACCTAACATTCAAAGTCAACAGGTACCAGGAAACGGTCATTTGGTACCAGTTATACAAAATCCCGGTTATGTACAACAAACAGTACCACAATATCAGCCGGTAGCGGGAATGCAACCAATGAATCATTTAAATCAAAATCCGCATTATGTACAAGTTGTTCCACAAGCGAATTTTCCTCAAAATCCGCAATACGTACAGCCTCAACAGATACCGGTTGTACAAACTGTACCACAATTAAATGGATCCCCTGCTAATTTAAATAACGTCGTACCTGCAAATGGTCATCAACAGGTACCAGCTGTACAAACTGTACCACAAATAAATGGATCTCCCGCTCACTTAAACAACATCGTACCTGCAAATGGTCATCAACAGGTACCAGCTGTACAAACTGTACCACAAATAAATGGATCTCCCGCTCACTTAAACAACATCGTACCTGCAAATGGTCATCAACAGATACCAGTTGTACAAACGGTACCACAGTTAAATGGATCTCCGAATCATTTAAATAACGTTGTACCAGCAAATGGTTATCAACAGATGCCAGTTGTACAAACTGTACCACAATTAAATGGATCTCCTGCTCACTTAAATAACGTCGTACCGGCAAATGGGTTTGGACCAAATCAGCAAGGAGTTCCTTACAATCAACCTGGAACGAATGTTCCCCAAACTTTCCATATTCAACAAGTACCGATGAATAATGGTTTAACGCATAATAATCAAAATTCTGGAATCTCAAATGGTATCGGGCAACCGGTAACGTATACATCTAATCACCCACCTGGTAACTCTGAAGTGGAAATTTTTCAAACAAATTCTTTAGTTACCCATAAAAAAATCATACAACAACAACAACCTGTTGGACAATTTCCAAATTTTCAAAGTCCTCCACTTAATCAACCGATGGTGTCTAATGGTATTTCGCAACCAATAACACATACATCTAATCAACCATCTGATAACCCTGATGTGGAAATTTTTCAACCAAATTCTTTAGTTACCCATGAAAAAATCGTACAACAACAACAACCTGTTGCTCAATTTCCAAATTTTCAAAGTCCTCCACTTAACCCGCCGATAGCCAATGGATTATCAACAACTACTACCGGAAAACCTACGCTAAACCCTCGACGGATGGATCTTCTTTTCGGAAGCAATTTACATGAAGAAGAAGATGAAACTCGGAAACATCTCACAGTCGATATTGATCCTCGTATGGGTGGATCTACTAATAAGAAAGATATCGATAATAATAATGATTTAAAGAAGTGACGATTTAAAGGTTTTTCTATTCTCAGTTTGGTTTTACCCGTCGACTAGCAGTCTAACGTTTAAATCAATTTTTATTCATTTTAATTAAATTATTATTACATTATGATCAATTACAATAACTACGTGTATGCATTAACAAAAAAAAAAAAAAGTTAATTAGAAATTTTAAATTGAAAGTTGCGCTGTTTTATTATTGTTTTATTACAATGTTTTATTAAGTCACTAAAATAAATTTAACTTTCACAGCGTAAAGAAAAAAAAAAATAGAAAACAAAACATTATTAAATAATAATTTCAAGATTAACAATTCATAACAATTTTTTTTTCCAAAATTCAACGGAAAAAATTCCCATTTGGCATATAAAACCCAGACCTGTTTACCAAAAGAACTTAAAAATTCAAATAATTTTTAAATTATAAATTAAATACAATTTCGTTAACGAAGAAACCTGATAAAATTCATGCGTTTTAAAAAATCACAAGCAACGGGAGAGATAACGGCCACAATCGACGAATGTATGTATAAATGTATAAAATTACGTGTTAGACAAAGTCAGCTTAAGTCAATGACTGAGACAATGTATTCAACAAAAACTACGAAAAAGCTTTATACTCGAAATTTTTTAAATAAATTTTTAATTATTTTGGTTTTATTTAAAACGATTACACGCGAAACTTAATTCGATTTCAAAGTGTTTATTTAACACTGAAAGTAAGGGGAACATCTTCTTTTTCAAATTTAAAAAAAGAAATTACTTAACAAGCTTCTAATATTTTAGAAACTTACACTACTTTTAAGTGCATGAAAAGAGCTCTACCGTTTGTGGACATGCTAGTAAACTGTTCAGGCCTAATTTTGGATCGAACTTGTAATTGATTCTAACGAACGTTTAGATAACATTTTTTCAAAAGCATCTTTAGAAAAAGAAGAACTGATTATCGTTAATTCAGTTTTTTTTTATACCCACCACCGAACCTATTTTTGATTGTAATGCCGAGAAGGAAACTTCAGACAATACATAAGGTATATATATTTTCGATCAACATCAAATTTAGAATCGATTTAGGCTTGTCCGTTTGTCTGCCTCTCCGAACGTTTGTCTGCCCGTCCCGCCCCGTACAGTAAACGTTTTCCTAGGCGCAAAAATGGAGATATAAACTACAAATTTGACAACAATAGTGGAAGTTCTCGCACGCTTTTTGGTATTGAGAATGGGCCAAATCGGTCAAAGGATATGTCCACAGTACAGCGTAAACTGAAAGCAACTCTGTTTTTAACTAAAAAAAAAGTGGATTTTTTGCTCATTACTTATATACTATAGCAGATAGATTCATAAAAAATTTCCATATATATCGTGCTAGCTATCATATAGTATCGGTAGAAAAATGTGTATTCTTTGCAGTGTATGGTATTGGATATGATCTTATATACTTTAATGCGGGCTAAGGGGATGTAATCCACTCGAGAGGAAATGCTATTGTAATCAGGCCTATTGACGGAGGGCTTGATTGACCACAGAAACACTTCAATGGTTAAGTTTAATAGTTACACTAATTAACCTATTTCACGAAGTGATCAAATCAGGAACTGAGGGCAGTTTAGATATATAATATAGTCTGCATCTGGCAATCTCATTCGCTCTCTCAATACCGCCAATCTCTGTACGGCAGAGAATTCATAATATTTTGATATTCGTTTTATATATTGGGGGTAGTATGTAATCAAAAATAACCATTTATCCGTTTGTCTGTCTGTCCATCTGTCCGCCTGTATAATGTATGCGGTATCCATTCTTCTGGCCGCAGAAATGAAGAGATCGGCTTCAAACTTGGCAGAAAAATTTGGAAGTTCTTGAATGCTGGCTGATGTTGATAACGAGTCAAATCGGCTTCAGATTACGTTTACGAAATGAGCTGAAAATAATTCCGTTTTCAGCGCGTTTTGCTCACAACTCATAGCTTAAACAATAAAAATTTTCACGGTATTCTATAAAAATAGAAAAAATCTGCCACGCCCTCTTACTAGAAAATGTGATTTTTTTTTACCTTTTCTTAAGATGAAGGTAGTGAGCATCAAAGATTCGACAAAGCCGAATATAATTTTCTTACTTTCTTCACTTTGGGCATGTTTTTGAGGTCATTCTTTGATATCGAATGAAGTACGTACGCGCAAAATTTCCGTTCCCTATCTTAAAAACAAAAAGTCTAGTGAATATTAATAAAAAATTTTTAAATTAAAGGAATGGAAAATAGAAGAGAAGTTTTTTCTCTTCAATACCGAGCATCTACTTACCAAGACGTTGAAGTCAAAAACAAAAACAAAAAATGAATTTCAAGTAGAAATTTTGTATTTATCACATATTATGAGTTCAAAGTTCAATCTGTACTTAAAGGAACTTGTGGTTGGAAATTGTGTTTAATAATAAACTTAGCGCTTAGCTAATGTTCGATGATATTTAAAGCATTGCTCTTCAAAAATAGATTTTATTACCTCTTCGATAGTGCTATGAGAAGTGGATTATGGTTAAGGTTATGCCCTGAAATAAAAAGATAAATATGCAAACTTCGTTTGGTATTTTATTGTTAAACGTAGACCTATACATCTTGCCCTCCTAAATGACCAATAAATACCTGATACTGGTGTAGTATTCAAGTAAATAAGTACAACGTACTAAAAGTAGTAGGACTGTACTTTATTTATTTTTCTCAGGAAAAGACATCAAGAATTTCCCAAGACATAAGGTAAAATATATTGAGGCATTTTTTCTGCCGTATATAACACCAAACATAAGCTAGTGAGAAAAATCTCCTAATCTGTAATACAAAAATATATATTTATTTATTTGTTAACCATATTATCCACATCCTTTATGGAAATTTAAAAAGCATGATTTAAGAGGCGCCAGATAACTAAATCATATGCATCTTTTGATATAATAATTATAAGGATTTGTAGGAGTAGAAATAATTAACAAAATGAACAATTTGTAAATGAGCAAGTTCTGCAAACTAGATGAGCAAAAGTGGTCAAATTAAGTGTAAGTTAGGTTTCAAGATCCATATCTGTTTGGAGAGTGAGACGAATTTTTGGCATCATGTCACCCTCCGAGCAGTCAAGAATCGCCGCAAAAGATCCGTTAATTTTCGAAGAGGGGTATTCGGTTAGAATGTGGCCAAAGGAAAGAGCATCTGGCAGGTTCATAGTAATCTTTGGTATTGGATATAGTCCTAACTTTCTCGAGAGAGAAGATTATTATAACTTGGCCTACCGAGGGCGGGGTTGCTTGAGCACATAGCGATTCCTATGATCTGGATTAAAAGCTGCGTTAATAGACCTAAACCGCGAACTAATTACGTTAGGAATTGAGGGTCGCCTGCTTCTTATTGGCAATCTGGTAGGAAATCCAAAGAACTTTGACATAGGTTGGGTATATTAGAATGCCCTTGTGATTAGATCATATTGCCCTAATGGCATTAAGGCTGTCAGTACAGCTTACAGCTCTTCCGGATAGATATGAGGCATAAATAAACAAAAAACTGGCAGATTATAATTCATAATACTAAAAAAAAGGATCAAATCGTAACATTACAAACTGGTAAAGACGACCCTTAAATACCCTAGACCCCTTTAACTAATACAATACTACATTTGCTTTCGTGAAAAATTACTATAAGTTATGCCTTGTTTCCATCTAAAGGCATGTTTTTCATGGGAGTTCTTACAGGCAAAGGCAAATATTAAAAATTAGACCTTTTTTCCATACAAAAGATTCATTTTCATAGAAATAATTATATGGGAGGTGGTTCAAAAAATTATCTCATCCGATTCAAATTTTTTATACTTACTTGATAGACCAAAATTTTAGCTTTTACCGAATTTTGTCGAAATATATTAAAAATTGCAATTTTTGCCATTTTTGCCACTCTATTTAAATGGGTCGTTATAAGTGGTCGTGAAAATGATCTGATCGAATTCAATTCCACTAGCATTCTTCCCTGGATCAAAAATGTCAAAATATTGCCAAAAATTGCTGGCTATTGATTAAACACAAAAGTATAGACAGACATCAGCCACACAGATAAAGAGACTTAAATCGATACAGAAAATGATTCTGAATCGATCAATCTAATAAAAAATGCAATTATTCTAAGCCCTTTTCGGTGCTATATCAGCAATCAAAAAATTATATTTAAAGTGGTTTGCTAAAATACATGCTTTCAGAGATAGAAAATATTTGCTACCTTTCATAGCCATACGTGTGTGTAACTGCATTTTAAGCGNAAAGGAAAGAGCATCTGGCAGGTTCATAGTAATCTTTGGTATTGAATATAGTCCTAACCTTCTCGAGAGAGAAGATTATTATAACTTGGCCTACCAAGGGCGGGGTTGATTAAGCACATAGCGATTCTTGTGATCTGGATTAAAAGTTGCGTTAATGGACCTACACGGCGAGGTAGGAATTGAGGTCCGATTAGATATATAAGACTAGTACAGAGCGAGCGTGACAACCTCGTCTACCGGCTTCTTACCATCAATATGGTAGGGAATCCAAAGAACTTTGACATTGGTTAGGTATATTAGAATGCCTTTGCGATTAGATCGTCTTGCCCTGATGGCATTAGCGCTGTCAGTACAGATTACTTCCGGATAGATATGAGGCATACATAAAAAAAAACTGGCAGATTATTAATACATAATAATTAAAATCATATGTTCACAATGCTAAAAAAAAAGGATCAAATCGTAAAATTACAATCTGGTAAAGACCACCCTTAAATACCCTAGACCACTTTAAGTAATACAATACTACATTTGCTTTCGTGAAAAATTACTATAAGTTATGCCTTGTTTCCATCTAAAGGCATGTTTTTCGTGGGAGTTCTTATAGGCAAACGCATATATTAAAAATTAGCCCTTTTTTCCATATAAAGAATTCATTTTTATAGAAATAATTATATGGAAGGTGGTTCAAAAAATTATCTCATCCGATTCAAATTTTTTATACTTACTTTATAGACCAAAAGTTTAGCTTTTACCGAATTTTGTCGAAAAATATTAAAAATTGCAAAATTTTTGCCATTTTTGCCACTCTATTTAAATGGGTCGTTATAAGTGGTCGTGAAAATGATCCGATTGAATTCAGTTTTAGTAGCATTCTTCCCTGGACCAAAAACGTCACAATATTGCAAAAAGTTGCTAACTATTGATTGAACACAAGAGTATAGACAGACATCAGCCACACAGACAAAGAGACTTAAATCGATACAGAAAACGATTCTGAATCGATCAATCTAATAAAAGATACAATTATTCTAAGCCCTTTTCGGTGCTATAGGCATTCGCCGACAACTAGTAAACCCTGTACCTTGGCGTACCTTTACTGTAGGGTATTAAAGGATACAAAAATTACTTTAAGGCTTGATATCTAATATTTAAATATATATGCATTCACCTTACTATATATGCAGATAGATAGATTTACACAATCTGGCAACTATTAACTCTGTTCACTTCCTAAGAACTTTTCTCTTGAAAGTTACTATTTACGGCAAATTTCTAAGTGATAGCATTTTGCAAATTTTCCATGCTATCTTGTATATGAAAATATTTAAATATTTTCGGTTATTCCCATGCTTTCACATATTCTTCAAATCAGCATATCCGAGCTGAATTCCCACTAAGGTAGACCATGCCTTACTTACTTTAGTATGTGATCGTAGTTTTAGTGAGTGCTCGCTCGTATGTAATAGCATAACACTTAACGATCGAGTATACAACTCCCATTCATCAGCCACTCCTTTTCTCCCTCTCCAGAGTTATTATGCTCCCTATATGGTGACCATCTCCTGAGTGATAGATTATATTAAAAAAAAAAAAATATTTTTACATTTATTTCGCTACAGAGAGAGCTTGAGGTTTTCGTCAAACGATTCCACGCATTTTCTATAGAGTTGATGAAGTGCATTTCTTAGTAATTTTAAAGTATTAGGAGAAGTAAATATATTTCCATCTTTCAGTAAAAAGGAAATAATCTTCATAGTATAATTCTAGATCAACTGGTCATGTCAGCAATCAAAAAATCATATTTAAAGTGGTTTGCTAAAATACATGCTTTCANACATAAAATAGGAATAATCTTTTTAAAGTTAACCCCTTGCGGATGAAGAATTAAAACTGAAGAAGAAAGCTAAGAGGGATCTTAGTGAGTAAATTATTTCTATCTCCAATGAATTTATTAATGTTAAATATAATAATATTAATGTTAACATAAATTAATGAACGCTGACGTCATCTTCCTTTTACGAGAGTGAAAGGATAAGTTGCCATTTGATGTCGTATTCGCAAATTCTCTACCTAAAATCTACATGCGAGCCATTACATAAATCATTTGTGTTGGTCTATTACCATCTAGGCTGTGATTGATAAAGCCTCAATTGGAAGTGTTTATAAAAGCTATATAACGAAATTCAGATTTTTTTCCTTTGTTTTGAAAATTACAAAAGCAGCGTTACTAAAGGACTCGCAATTTGTAAACTAATTATCGGAATATTATGAAATTTTGAAATATTTCGTTTGAAACTTAATATTATTTACAAATCATATGAGACAGCTGTATGTTGTCTCCTACGACCTTATACAATACACTACTAATACGTAAGTAGAAGAAGATTGCCGTAACTTGTATGGAAAAAATATTTACTATAAACATCCTCTAATGTACTCAATATATCATAAGCTTCATAAGTCATCCCTTGTTTTGAGTCAAACCCGTCCTTCAAGACGCTACGTTAAGATTAGTTAAGCTAGTTGCAATTTAATCGTAAATATAACTTTTCGTAGGTATACTTTTACTTTAGAAATAAATTTGTGCGTAAATCCACTCGAAATTAATTAATTTTGACTTTAGTGTGTGAAATTCATTCTTTTTCCTTGTAATCGGCTAAACTAAGAATAGAATCGGTTTGTTGTCCATTACAGTTAACCACTATTAGCATATGTTCTTGTTCGAACGAGCGAACGAACGAACTGTAGACTTTAGTATATAACCCTTTTTTTGAGTCCTCAAAATCTTTTAAAAGTATTTTTCTTTAAAATTAAATCAACACTTCAAATTTAATTTACGGATTAGATTGTGAAATTGAAACCAATACATATATGTAGAGTCTTTCATTAAGCGTTCATTTCATTACGAGAAATACCTTTTAAAATTGAAAAAAAACATAACAACATAAGTCAACCTATCAAAGTAAATTGTGCTTTATTTTGCAGCTTAGACATTGCAGTTCTGACTTCTGAACAAATTCACCACGCCTGTGAACAGACTGACTCATACAGTGACTTCAATTATTAATTCTTGAGATCGTCTTGAAACTGATACAATCGGCTTTTNAGATAGAAAATATTTGCTACCTTTCATAGCCATACGTGTGTGTAACTGCATTTTAAGCGATCAAATATTACATCCTACACTTGTAGAGTTGCGTCCTTAGTCATGAAAAAATAATGATTTATATAATTTTCGATATATTTTTTTTTTCTCGAAGCTGATTGATACTGTGACAATCACGATTATTATGAACGTTTGAAAACAAGAAAAAAAAACCGTACAATGCTTTGACCTGTTGCTTCAGAAATTTGATTTATAACGCATTTAAGATGTTATGAAGGCATTTGAAAAATATTTAAAAAATAATATAACATCTGAGCATCAATGGTTTTCTTTAAGAAAATTTCGCTTAAAGAAAGGAAGACACAGTAAAATTTTCGAAAAATTCAAAAAAAAACAATTTTTTCCCCTTAATTAAGAGGCTTCGAACTTTTTAGAGAAGATAAGAAAAAAATGCATTATCCGCATAAATTTTTTTGCTTGAAATTCCTGCTGATTTTCAAGTTCTCCCAGCGGTTTTCCCCCTTAAGAATTCATCAACAGATAGATGATATATTTAGAATGTACCAAAGAGAATTTGAAAACTGCAAATAAGAACGAACTGTGAACCACACAGTATCGCTTTTAACACTAGCTCAGCTTTAAAATTAACTCACCAAGAGAAACTCAAAATCAAGTTAAAATTAAAATAATAGAATAATTTAAAATACACTTTCAAACGGTATAATTAAGTTAAAATAATTTATTTTCATATAATTTAAGCAAGTTTGCGACATTTTTGACCAACTAGAATAAAACCTTCGGAGCAATGTGGTACTAAAGTAAATAGACTCAACAAAAACGATGCTGGCCTCTCAATATTCTCGGGAGATAATTCTGTTTGTTTTTCATCAGCAGTTAAATAACTTTCACTTAAAATGTGTTTTAAGCAAATTATTATGAAAAAAATACAAAATTTCACTATTACTCTCATTATATATCACAATATTCGTCTTATTTCTTTTTTAGTTTATAAATCAATTTATTCTCAAACACTCCGTTTCTATCAGTACGTATTTGAAGAATAAATTGTTTTCACAAATTGTGATTTACATTTAAATATATTTTTTACACAACGACGACTACAACCAAAGAAAAAAAAAAAAAAAAAAAAAA